>JANJGK010004262.1:0-65996 GCA_039081455.1 Macrobrachium rosenbergii
GTTTAAGTAGCTTTATTATGGCTTTGCTATTCCAAGTTCGTTTTAGACCGAGTCATAAATATACCTTTGCTCTCATTTCTACGAAAAAGCTTTAGGCTATATGGGAATCTTTAGACTCCATTTAATATTTATATATTTATTTATATATTTATTCTTTCCGGGAGGTTCCTTTAGCCTATACCCACAAAGGTTGCTGGCATAAGGCCACCACCTACAGCTACTTCTACAGGATCATCAGAATCTATAAGGGAGGAAGCGTATGAAAAATGGATGCTAAAATAGGCTTAGATTTTCTGGAAGGATTCAAGTTATTACGTAGGAAAAAAATATATGACTTAGAGCGTGAACAGACACAGACAGACACACACAGACACAAGCTGTGCAGACAAATGACAGACAAACAGACAGACTTTTCTAGATATGACTTAATTATAGGCCTATGATAGTACGTAGCTTTTGACCTGAAAATATAATATATATACTTATATTGATTGTAAGTTTATGTGAATTTTTTTTATAGTTTTTTATTGTTTTTACTTGGTTTTATTTAAGTTGGTTTCTGTCTGTCTGTCTGTCTGTCTGTCCTCAAGTCTTGTAACTCAGTTGTGGATGTGTTCCCTTCGTTCCTCTTCTCTCCCCCTCCCCCTCCCCCTCCCCCTCCCCCTCCCCCTCCAGAGCACACGCTCGAGTGTTAATTTAGCTGTGTCCTTCACCCTCCCCCTCCCCTCTCCCTTATCCCCCTACCCTCTCCCACTCCCCCGTCCCCTACCCTTCCCTCTGCCATCCCCCTTCCACTCACCCTTCTGGAGCATACGATCAATCGTTACTTTAGTTGTGTCCTCCCCCTCCCCTTCCCTCTTCCATCCCCCTCCCCCTTCCCCCTCCCCTTCTCTCTTCCCTCCCTCCCCCTTCCGGAGCACACGATCGATCAAGTGTAAATTTAGCTGTGTCCTCCCCTCCCCTACCCTCACCCTCCCCTCCCCTTCTGGAGCAACGATCAAGCGTTAATTTAGCTGTCCTCTCCCTCCTCCTCCTTCCCTCTTCCATCCCCCTCCACTTCCCCCTCCCCTACCACTTACCATACACTTCCCTGCCACCTTTCTACTCCCCCTCTCTTCCCCCTTCCCTTCCCCCTACCCTCCGCCTCCCCCGTAAACGGACATCAATTTCATTGACTACAATCATAAAGCGGTTACAATTTCTGTCAAAACTAAAAATCATAAAAGCTGAAAAAATTCTCTCTCTCTCTCTCTCTCTCTCTCTCTCTCTCTCTCTCTCTCTCTCTCTCTCTCTCTCTCTCTCTCTCTCTCTCTCTCTCTCTCTCTCACAGACGCTTTAGTAAGTTTAAGTAGCTTTATTATGGCTTTGCTTTTCCAAGTTCGTTTTAGACCGAGTCATAAATAAACCTTTGCTATCATTTCTACGAAAAAGCTTTATATGGGAATCTTTAGACTCCATTTTATATTTATTTATTTATATATTTATTCTTTCTGGGAGGCTCCTTTATACCCACAAAGGTCGCTGGCATAAGACCACCAGCTGCACCTACTTCTACAGGATCATCAGAATTTATAAGGGAGGAAGCGTACGAAAAATGGATGCTAAAATAGGCTTAGAGTTTCTGGAAGGATTGAAGTTATTGCGTAGGAAAGAATATATATGGCAGACAGCATGAACAGACACAGACACAAGTTGTGCAGACAAATGACAGACAAACAGACAGACTTTTCTAGATATGACATAATTATAGGCCTATGACAGTACGAAGCTTTTGACCTGAAAATATAATATATATACTTTTATTGATTGTAAATTTGTGTGAATTCTTTTTACAGTTTTATGTTTTTACTTGGTTTTATTTAAGTTGGTTTCTGTGTCTGTCTGTCTGTCTGTCTGTCTGTCCTCAAGTCTTGTAACTCAATCGTCGACCTGTAGCCTTCATTCCCCTTCCCTCCCCCTTCCCCTCCGGGAGGACACGGTCGAGTGTTAATTTAGCAATGTCCTCCCCCCTTCCCTCTTCTTCCCTCTTCCCTCCCCTTCCCTCCTCCCTTCCTCCATCCCCCTCCTCCCTCCCCCTCCCCCTTCCGTAGCATACAACCAAGTGTTAATTTAGCTGTCTTCCCTTTTCCCTCCCGCTCCCCCTTCCCCTCCCTTACCCTTCACTCTTCCATCTCCCTCCCTCTTCCCCTCCCCTCCCCCTCCCCTTCCCCTTCTTCCATCCCCCACCCTTTTCCCCTCCCCCTCCTACTTCTGGAGCATACGATCAAGCGTTACTTAGGATGTGTCCTCCCCTTCCCCTTCTCTCTTCCATCCCCCCTCCCCTTCTCTCCCCTTCCAAACGATCAAGTGTTAATTAGCTGTGTCCTCCCCTTCCCCTCTTCCATCCCCCTCCCCCTTCCGAAGCACACGATAAAGTGTTAATTTAGCTGTGTCCTCCCCTTCCCCTCTCCCTTCCCTTTTCCATCCCCTCCCCTTACCTCTTCCATCCCATCCCCCTTACTTCTTCCAGCCCCTTCCCACACCCTTCCCCTCCCTTCCCCTTCAAAAGCACACATCAAGTGTTAATTTAGCTGAGTCTTCCCCTCCCCTTCCCTCTCCCATCTCCCTCCTCCTTTCCCTCCCCTCTCCATCCCCCTCCCCCTTTCGAACGATCTAGTGTTGATTAGTTGTGTCCTTCCCTTTCCTCCTCCATCCCCCTCCCCCTTCCTGCTCCCCTCCCACTTTCCCCTCCCCCTTCCGGAGCACACAATCAAGCTTTAATTTGCGTCCTCCTCTTCCCTCTTCCATCCCCTCCCCTTCCTCCTCCCCTACCTCTTCCCCTCCCACTTCCCCTCCCCCTTCTGGAGCACACGATCAAGTGTTAATTTAGCTTTTCCTCCTCCCCTCCCCTTCCCTCTTCCATCTCCCTCCCCTCCCACATCCCTTACCCTGCCCTGCCACCTTCTCTTCCCTTCCCCTACCCCTTCCTCCTCCACCCCATTCCCTCTTCCATCTCCCTCCCCTCCCACATCCCTTACCCTGTCCTGCCACCTTCTCTTCCCTTCCCCTACCCCTTCCTCCTCCACCCCATTCCCCTCCATCTCTTCCCATTTTCGTCCCCTCCACCTTCCCACTCCCCTACCTCGTCCCCCTCTCCTTCCTCCTCCCCTCCTCATTCCCTTCTCCCTTCCCCCTCTCCTTCCCCCTCCCTCTTCCATCCCCTTCCCCCTCCCTCTTCCATCCCCTTCCCCCTCCCTCTTCCATCCCCTCTCCCTTTCCCTCCCCTCCCCTCCCACTTACCCTTCCCCTCACTTCCTACTCCCCCTCTCTCCTCCCTCTCTTCCCCCTTCCCTCCCCTCCCCCATAAACGGACATCAATTTCGTTAACTAGAATCATATATCAGTTACAATTTCTGTCAAAACTAAAAAGCATAAACTAAAAGCTAAAAAAAATGTTAATCATGTCTACAAAACTAACAGCGTGGGCCCGAACATGGAAGGAAATTCCACAAGAAAAGAAATATATTTTTTATAGCATTTCCTTCCATGTTTGGAGCCCATGCTTCTGTTTTTGTAGACATGGTTCATTGTAAGAAAATCCTGGTGTGTCTCAAAAAATTATTTTTTACTTCTTAGTGCTTTTCAATAAAAGCATGTTTAGTTTTTTTTATTTTTTTATTATTTAGGGAGAAATTCCATGCAATGTATAAGATATCAGAAACGAATGACGTAATTACTGGATACAGCAAAAACGTCTCTTCTTCCATATGGACTGAGAAAGAGAGAGAGAGACCAAAACTCAGCAGAGCTACAGACAGACATACTCGTACAGACAATGCACGTGAACAGAAATAAATGTCTTTAAATTAATTTTAAATTTTCGTGTTCATCACCAGCCAATTCGTCTGCTTTGTTCGAGTTACCAAAACACTTGGAGCAGAAAGCCTCGGATTTTGTTTTGTTTTTCAATAAAAACGACAGTATTTGCTGCAGACTAGTGTTAAATGTCATATTTTATATAAATGTCTTTCGACAGTAAAAACGTGAAGCATAATATCGAATTTTTAATGTACAAGACAATAGTCCTTTTTCGAGAATGCCCACCAGACGAGGCACAGGGCAGACGATGAGATGAAATCCTTAAAATTATATAATCAACTTTTTTGAATTTTAATATAGAAACTTTGGTATGTTTTAGATTTAATTTGGCTCAGATTGAAAAGTTTTAGCTTTAACTGGTTATATATTAAAGGCATTCGAGTTACGTGAGTTGCATTAGTTGCTATTAGTTATTTTATATATAATTATATCTAGGTAATTCCTGTAACTTCAATTAAGTAGCCTTTATAGACAATGAGTTATGATTTATGTAATAATTCAAATAATTAATTGAATAGAGTTTAATTTGATGAAGCACTCTTTAAATCAGAGATAATATTCTACATAATTACTAGATATTGCCAGCTACAAGAAATACCATTATTTCACATAAACCTATTAAATAATGTGGCCCTGACTCATATATTTACATTAAGATATGATTTCATACACATTTAATGTCGACTTAGCCTAAACTGAATACATTTTATAATATCTGAAGAATTAATTTATTTTTAGTTCCATTTCCCTGCAAATGATATCATGATAATATTTTAGAAGATGACTTAGGAAAATTTGCCTCAAAATATCTAATTTGAGAATAAAGTTAGCTGTATCATTGCTTAACACTTATGAATACTATATTTAATTCAGTAAATGTCCGTACATTGTCTGTTTATTGAGTTATAGAATACTACTTCATGTTTTACTTCAAAATCTGCGTCAAGTTTGAAAGTTCATCTGACAGTTTGTTATACCAGACAATCATAGGAAAACACCTTTTAGATTTCTCCGTTTTGATCAAAATACGTCATTATTGGTGATTTTTTAATAAGAATCAATATACTATTATAGTCTTTTTCTTATATATCATGACATGAATAAATATAGATATTTATATATCAAAATGTTTTAGCTTAGACAATAGTTATATGCTAAACTAAGCCCTAAGTTTGACAGTTGCTTAGCAATGTTTTTAAAATGATTAATTTTGGCAATTTTAGCAAGATTGAACAATCATCTTTAGGGCCAAAGTAAACAAGAAAGATTCATTAGTCTATGTCGTATATTAAATCGTTCAAATTCGTTGTTATATAACGTAAAATCGAAGATTGAATGTTTCCGTAAACTAATAAAGTTGACAGTTGCCTAATATGGTCTATTTTTATTTTTTTTTTTATTATTTTAGTTATTTAATTCCCCAATAGATGTCCATAGCGGCGCAGACCCCGTGAAATTCCTAAATACGACGAGCCTAAAACTATTACGAAAGATAGATTTTAAAATGTACGATAAATATGACTTGGAATATGAATATTAAATATTATATCAGTTAAATGAAAGTTTGCATTGAAAATAACTCGATTATATTCAGTCTTTATGTTACGATGTCATTCATTTTTGGAAGCACATGAATTTTAAATATACGATGAATATGACATTGAGTATGAATTTTTAATGAGATAATGAATAAATTGAAGGTTTCATTGGAAACAATTTGATTATATTCCATAAATTATTTTACGATATAATATATTTTTTTACGTATTTATTTTAGGCTCGTTATCGCTCACAATCTCTCTCTCTGGTGTGATCTTGTGAGAAGACCTTCTAAACAATTTCTTTCCATTAAAGTGAGGTGCGTATGTACTTTATTGTGTATAAAGATGGCTGGATTAAATGAGTACGTAGAAAATGGTATTAAAATGCCGTATTTAAGATATATGAGGACTAGAGGCGTCAAGTTTGAAGAGACAGGAACCCATGCCGGTCGGCCATGTGGCCGGCTCTACCAGCCTTGGGCATATTTAAGCGTAAAACCGACGTTAGTTACCATTATGAAGTGACTCGATGGTGTAATTTGATTCTAATTACACCGGTAATAACGGCAGTAATTACGCCAGGTATGTAATTAACGCCCAGGAGGCATTTTAGTGGTGATCATATTAGGTTTTTGGGTTGGCAGTTGAAGGACAAATGGCGGATGTCAGTGTGACTCATCTAAATATACAGTAGACTTTAATTAATGAGTTGAGTGACTCAGGGTTATGTTTATGACTAAGTTACGCTTCTAAAACTTTTGATTCGAGTTAAATTATGTGTTACATCCCTAAAATTAACATTTAAAAAGTTGGGTTTTGGTGGAAGTTAATCATATTAGCTTTCAGGGTTCACGGCTAAGGGCAAACAAGGCGTATTTATTAAATGTATATAAAAATACTTTAATTGATGATTTGAGTGACTCAAGGGTATATATTTGACTAAAATATAGTACTATAATGCTTAATTCAAATTATAATAGTAGTTATGTCACTGTTAACTAATTCTCGTGTGCAGTTTTTAGTGGAAGTTATTTTACATGAATAGCCAAATAGGCAAGGTGTAGTACTTAAGGTACTTCTTAGGTTAGTATATTGGCTAATAGGCGTGAATAGCCTAAGGTTTAAGATCATTTTGCTGTTTTAACTGACAAATGGCTGTTGAAGTCTTAGACAAAATTGTAGGCCATTAGACAAGATTGTAGGGTATTAGCATAATGTAGAAGCTACCGTAATGGGCTAATTATTGTTAGTTGCATTGGGCATTATTATGGTTATTTAAAGTGCTAAGGTAAATGTGTTTTTTGTATGGAAGGATACAGCAGAAATGATTGTTTTAGCTTTGAACTAAGAGGTAAATAATGATAAAGTTTTTATCACAATATAACAACACGCTGCAGTGAGAGGTTCTAATTTCCTTAGAGGAATTGTAAAGCATAATTTCCTTGCAGTTTTGAATCCTGCCATAGCAACCGTAAGTCAGTCGACCAAACCTTGCAGTTTAAGTTTGTTTTTATATATATATTATTTGTATCAACTCTTGTGTGAATAAGTAATTTATGTATTTTCATTTTCAGGTTCACTGTCCAGGCGTCGCTTGGAGAATTGCGGCCATTTCGCCACAGTTCAGATAGAAACTACTTTTTAGTGAAGTGATCGGACCCCCACTTTCACGTCCAGAAAGGTCAGTTGATGTTGTGGTACGATGTTATCCAGTCTTCGTGGTTGGACTGGAGTCGGCCATTGAAATTGGTAGGTTTATGAATGATTTTGAAAGTTTTTATTATGTGGTTTGATAATCTTGAGATATGTTCATTAACCTGTCAATAAATAAAGTGTCAGTACAAGTGCAAAACAGTATGTTTAGTAAAAAATGCAGGTAGAAGTTGATTGACATTAAAAGCTGTTGTTTCTCGTTTTATATATACAGTAGTTTGTATATAGCCTATAAGTATGGAACCCAAGAAGGAAATAGTTAAGCTTACTAGTTTACTGTACACTACTGAAGCCAGCTGTGCTTTCCAGAAGTGTGAGATTTAACAGTATACACTTGATACAGCAACGTTCAGTAACACATCAACTTAATAAACTACATTATCACTATTTTTTTTTTTGCTATGCCACCATTTTAGATGTGGTACATATTTAAACAAGTCTTAAATTGAATGTGAATGTAAAATACAGGTTAGTTAGGTTAGGAACAATATGGTATCGCTGTTAAAGTGTAAGGTATGTAGAAAATATTCAAGTGCAGGTCATAATATAGTCAGTGTTACTTATCAGAAAGCCAGATTCCAAAAGTGACTATTAGTTAATTGTGTCCAGCACTCAGCTGCATTTAACATCTGCACATTTGGTTATCTCGTAGACAGTTAGGCAACAGGATCTTGATTAGTACCTGGAGGTAAATATTTTGACATGTAGCACTGTACAAGGGCTGTTATAACAAGTTCTAAGCATTAAAATTGTTGTTAGTTCTTTATGAATGTTGCTCTCAATTTGGCTGAGACTAATTGTATAAAAAGAATGTCATGTTCTGCGTATCGTATCTGGGAAATAACGTATATTACCATAGCTCAGTTATGTTTTAATGACACTTCTTCCTGAGTTTATGGTTTTACTCTCTCCCTTTCATCATGGAGTGACCTTCAATGCTTAAATTTATATTCCTCATTCCATTCCATAATCCGTGTGCTAGGGTGTAGGTTTGATTCAACTACACTTCACTAATAATACACCTTGTCTTTCAGGTTTATGGGCGTCACATCTGGACAAAGCAGCTGGAAGTTCAAATTTTATACATTATGTGGCCAGTTACTGCTAAATGGTAAGAGACATATCTTTTATGTTACCTAATTAAAACTAAATAAACATACAGTTTATATCCAGCGTAACAGAAAATATAAATGGTTAAAACCAATATCATTAATTCTTATTCACTAGTAAAGTTCTTAGCAAAATCAAAGACTTTATCATGATAACAAACCTCCGGTCAACTTTAACTCGACCGAAATGGTAAGAAACTGCAATTGTAAGCTAAAACACTTAGTCTAGTAGTATTCAATCAATTACCTTCATTTTGCAACAAACGGGAAGTCTCTAGCGCAATATTTCGATTTAATGGTGAATTTTTGAAAAAAACTTTTTTTACATCCGTGCATTACGAATTCATGCATCATTTTGTGATACTATTTTCTGTGTTGCTTTGATCGTTTTACAATTTGTTATATACCAAAATCATCGCAATTTAGTGTACAATACAAAGAAAAAAAAATAACATTAGCTGTAACCGTTTTGCTCACAGCGTGATTTGTATACAATTATATATGAAATTTTTTTTTTTTGCGCAGCCATATATTTCAATATTTATATATGATGATATTTTTTTTAATTTCTGATGGTTGCATACTAAACTTCAGGCAATGACAAAAAAAAAATGAGCCAAAAATGAACTCTCATTCTTAAAAACTAAGCGTGCTGTGATTTAAAAAAAAAAAAACTTTTTTCCGCTTCGGCGCTAACTCCCAAACACCGCCAGCATACAGCAGACACTTTTGTAAATAGAGGCTCTTTTGTAAATAGAGGCTCTGTGGCAGAATTCAAACCCAGAAACAAAACAAACACAACACTCACCCTGATCTTCGGTTGCTGGAGATGGATAAAGGTCGCCGTAACAACCACAATCGCAAACCACAAACACAACAAGGAAATACAAAAAAAAAGGAAACAGAACACACACAATAAAACAGCACACCAACAAGAAAACCAACAACTCCCGGAAAAGCATACGAAAAAACTGTCCCACACGAGAACCACTGACCGGCACTAGCTCTGACTAAAGACTCCCTCAAAAACCGAAAAATTCTTCACATATTCCACAGACTCCAACAACTGAACCACTCACAACGACAATTACTCTCTCTCTCTCTCTCTCTCTGTCGCACACACAAAACGTTGGGAAATGCTAAATACAAACAAATTTATTCATCCCTCTATAATTCTCCCCCCTTTTAGCATTTCCCAACCAACCCCTTTCACAGTTCATTCAAATCGCCTTACGCAACACCCACGGATGCTCACTAGCAGGTCCTCTAGATCGCGTTCGCGGGCACGCAAGCATTCTCTCAGGATCATTCTCTCTTCTAGCAACATTCAAATTCACATCTCCTCCATTCTCTCTCAGATTCACGCTATCTTCTTCACTATTACCACTCTCAATTTCATCCACAGTTTCATTTATACCCTCTAACTCGTTCCCAAATACCTCCCCCAATTCTTCAACTAACCCATCCCATTCGCTCATTGACCTTTCCAATTCTTGCAACGATTCATTCATGCTTTCAATCACTCGTATATTACTGCTACGCTCTCTTACTCTTACACTTTCGCTCATCTCCAACCGTTCACTCACCCCTACACGTTCAGTCAACTCAGTTATATCAAACCTGCATATGCTATACGTTCTATTCATACCATCCCATTCATTCGTATTACAAGCTTTATCACTCATTTTCACTTTGGCACTCACACCCCTATCACACAACTTACGATCACTCTGTTCACTTACGTTTTTCCCTTTCTTACGTTTCCTACCATTCTCTATCAAAACAAATTGCTGATCCTCCATACACAAGCTCTCATGCATACTTGGTTCACCCACATTTGATTTCAACCATTTATACACCCCATTCTCTCTCACATATTCCGGTACATCCTTCCATTTACGCAATTGGTTATGATGCGCTCGTATTTCTCTCACACTACCATCTACACATACTTTCCCTACAACATAACTAAGCCCACTGGGACCAACTTCCAACACTTCATACGGACCCTCAAATTTTTCACGCACTTTATTTACATTCAACCGCCTTTCTCGATTACTTCTTTCAACACTTTCTCGCCCACCTTGTAACTTTCAAACCTCTCATGCGCCTTCTTCCATACCTCCCTATCATTCTCAGATATACCCAATCTCGGTCTCACTATCTTTTCAAAATTTAATACATATTTACACGGAGACATACCAATACCCTTATGCACGGTGGCGTTGTATACCCACAACGCTCGCCCAACATTTACATCCGAATCATTATCACATTCACTCATCATACGTAATATCTCCGTCAACGTTCTCACCGTTCGCTCCGCCAACCCATTCGCACTGGGCATATACGGCGTAGAGTACACATGCTCTATGCCCCAATCACGCAACATTTGCTCAAACTCCCATCCAACAAATTCAGACCCATTGTCACTCAACATTCGCGTCGGCTTGCACACACACATTGGCAACATCACTTGACCCACCATTCTCGCTACAGTCTCACTCTTTTTGTTCCGAATCGCTACTGCATACGCAAACTTACTCAAATGATCTACCATTACAACCATTCCCACATGTTCTCTAGCAGTCACAGGCAACGACACACAATCAGTCACAACCATCTCAAATAACTCTTTCATCTGCAATCGCAACACAGGTGGATTCGCATGCACACTTTGATACTTACCCTTCTGACAGTCTGCACACGTAATCGCTACATCCACACAAATTTTATTCAATCCAGGCACATACAATCTCTCTCATACATTCCCATAATTTATTTTTCCCCAGATGCCCAAACCTATCATGTACTAATAAACACATACCCTCGGCTGCATCTTCCGAAAACACAGGCACATACACTTCTCCATCCCACATTCCTTCCTGATGCAAAAAATAAACTATACCTTTACATACAACAAATCTCTTAGCACTTCGCTTATACCCTTCTAACTCAGACAGCCAACTTCCTACTCTTACACCCTCTAACACACACTCTCTTAACATATTTATTCTCATGCACTGATTTTGCATCTGCTTAATTTCCTCTTCACTCAACAAATCATTTTCACTCCTTGCAATATCTACCATACCTACAAAACTAGTTTTAGACACATCCCCTCCTTTAACCTTTGTTATTTCCCTGCCGCTCTTTCCTAAAATTCCCCTCCCGACATCCACACTTATATCATGCATTCTCAAAAACTCACATCCCAATAAAATATCATATTTATCATTCGTACTCTCAATCACACAAAAATCACTTTCATCCATCATTACACCCCCAATTTCTAACCGTTCACACACTTCCAACCACTGCTACCCCTAAATTTCCAATCCCTCTTACTTCCCCTTGACAATTCCTAATTTCACATGTATTCCTCAATTTCTCACATCCATTCTTAAATATGACATTCATACTACACCCGGTATCTGTTAACGCAATCAATCTTACTCCCTTACAACACACTTGCACACTCATGCACTCGTCAGTCTTTCCAGCAAAGCCTCCCTCATGCAACAACCCCTCACGTACATGCATCACACGCACCGCTTGCATCCTGGAGGATCCACCCATTTGAACCCCCTTCACACTCAGTTTCCCGAATTCGCTGTCACAGTCACCCTCTTTCGTCTACATACACTTGATACATGTCCTTCCATTCCACATTCGACACACTTCGCTCTCGTTTCTGAACACATTCTCGCATAATGCCCATTCTTACCACAGTTGCCACATATTACATTCACTCGGGTACCCCTACAACCATTAGCAATATGACCCACCTGTAGCATTTAACCCCCCTATCTTTCCTACACTCACTTACCAAATGTCCCGATTGCCCACACCCAAAACACGCTCCTAAAGCCCACCTACACTCATTCTTTGTATGTCCTTCCTTTCCACATCTAAAACACTTCACTCGACTTCCACTCACCGACCTTCCCCTTTGTACACTACTATCCCTAACCCGTCCAACCTGTTGTTCCTTTACAAACCCACCATTCATCCTCACTGGCACCTCCACATTACTTGCTCTTACACTCCTATCTATTACACTATCGGCCATTCTCATTGGGCCCCTCAACACTGCATCCCTAAAGCTTCCAAACTCTGGCACTCTACCCCAGCCCTTACACTCACACTTCTGCTCTCTTTTATAACCCTGTCAAGCTCATAATCTTCTACAATTTCCAAAATTTCTCCCTAAGTCAACCTTTCACTCGTCCATCTTTTCTTCTCCTTCCGCTTCAAGTTCACAAATTCTCTAACTCCATCTGGCACTGTCCCTAACAACTTCCGTAATAACTCCTTACATTCATCTATCCCATCATCCCCAAACTTCTTCCTTGCCAACGTCTCCAGCCTACAAGCATACAGTGACAAGGTTCCCCCAGCTTTCATTCTTGCCTCATCAAATTCATTCTTCCTCTTATACTTAACACTCGCTTTCATACGCCTCGCTTGCTCAGCTAGTCTAGCTTTCACCTTGTCATACTCAACATCTCCCACGCTCATAATAACCCTATACATATCAAGCAAAAACCCAGTCAAATATTCTCTAAATTCTCGTGCCCACACTCTCTTACTCTCCCCATACTTATCCTGACAAAACCTTTCATACTCCCTAAAGAAATCATGCACATCCCTCCTTCCATACTCATCATACCTTTCACACGGGGTACCTCCTTCACATACATAGCCTTTCTCACTTCTTTCTCACTTTCACTCCCACTTTCGCTACTTTCACTCTGTCCTTTCATACCCTCTTCCGAATACAAAGAGTCCACTTCCGCACTTACATTCATCTTACTCATTACACTCTTCTTCTTCCTCTTTTTATCCACTTTTATCCATTCACCTCCATCCACCTCACTATCACTAGTATCTTCACCCTCTCCCTTCTTTCCTGCCTTTCCCACTTCCTTACCCTTCTTACCAGTTTCCTTTCCTTTTCCCTTCTTCCCTTTTTCTTCCCCTGACTTATCCTTACTTTCCCTCTGTTCCTTCCCTTGCTTTTCATTCCCCCTTTCCTTACCCTGCCTCTCATTCTCTCGTTTCTTACTTCCTATTCCCACATCACTTTCATCACTCACGCCTCCATTCACTTCTTCCGCCTTTTCTTTCTCTCTTGTCCCTTCACGCGTTCCAGAGGACCTGCCTCCAACAGCCCCTTCTCCAAAAACATCCTTGAACATACCTTTCACCATTTCTTCCACACTTTTCATCATTCCCTCCAACTTTTTATCCACCCTCTCTTCCATTCTCTCTTCTGACTCTTTCATCTCCCCTTTCATTTCCTCTTTCGCTCCTTTTACCAATGATCCCATCTCTTCCAACTGAAGCCTCAATCTCTCATTCTCACTCTTTAACCATGCATTCTCCTCTCTCAACCTCACCAGTTCCTCTTCCATCCTTTTCTTCAGTCACACTACCAGCCACCAATCTCAATTGCAGCTGCAACACCAGCTGCCCCACGTTGGGCACCAAATATTATGTGGCGGAATTCAAACCCACAAACAAAACAACACACAACACTCACCCTGATCTTCGGTTGCTGGAGATGGATAAAGGTCGCCGTAACAACCACAACCGCAAACCACAAACACAACAAGGAAATACGAAAAAAAAGGAAACGGAACACACACACAATAAAACAGCACACCAACAAGAAAACCAACAACTCCCAGAAAAGCATACGAAAAAACTGTCCCACACGAGAACCACTGACCGGCACTAGCTCTGACTAAAGACTCCCTCAAAAACCGAAAAATCCTTCACATATTCCACACACAGACAGCGCCGTAAACAAACTCCAACAACCGAACCACTCACAACGACAATTACACTCGCGCTATCTCTCTCTCTCTCTCTCTCTCTCCCACAAAACTTTGGGAAATGCTAAATACAAACAAATTTATTCATCCCTCTATAGCTCGGCGTTTAAGGGTTAATAAAAACCCAATTTGTTTCCAAGCTAACATAGCTAACTATCAAAGTAACAAGTTTTTGCATAGGATACTACATTACAGCAACTGTATTAAGGCCAAAATTGATTAAACTTTCCAGTAAATGTGACATCATCTGGTATAACGCTATTTAAAAGGTCTCTTGTGTAAAATGCTCTGTTGTAAGAGGAGTTGGTATTCGTTGAATTTGCAGAATTGAGCCGAGCGCATAAATGACATTCCAGGCTACCATTTTTATCATATAATTAACATCCACTAGTTTGCTAGGAGTTTCATCATGGCCATTAACTAGAATGTGGATTCATTTGCCTAATGCAGTTGTGGAATCTGCTGGTCTGCAAATGATTGAGGAGAAAATTCATTGCTGCTCTCAGTTGATTGATGTCTGAATTCTGGTGTTTGGTTTGATTTTCTGTTCTCTCAGATTTATTTTTTTACCACCTTTTCCTATGACTTGTCCCTTTCTTCCCCATAGGGGGCTAGTACCCTCGGTGTACTTTTTGAGGTGCACGTTAGGCATTACTCAAGGTTCTTTGTAGTGTTTCTTTGGCCCCTAGGTGCAACCCCTTTCATTCCTGTTATTGTACCTTCATTCATAATCTCTCTTCCATCTTACTTTCCAACCTCCTAACAATTGTTTCTTAGTGCAACTGCTTTGAGGTTTTCCTCCTGTTACACCTTTCAAGCCTTCTAACTGTCAATTTCTGTACCGGAGTTGAATGACCACATAGGTCCCAGTGCTTGGCCTTTGGCCTAAATTCTATATTTATTTTATTCTATTATATAACTCTCTCTCTCTCTCTCTCTCTCTATTTAGGCTGGTTTCCCTTGGGTTTATCATAAGCTGTGATTCTGTCCGTAAGGGTTTTCAGCTGAAGGTTGAAAGAAAGAACGAAAAAGTTAGCTGCCGTTTTATAAATGAATTCTGTGATAAAGTTTGAACTGGTATTTTTTACTCTGGTGTCTCACTTTCTATACTACAGTGCTTGAGGTCAGGAGATATGTAGGAAAACTATCTTGATCGGCTCATTAACGGAAAGTTTAGGCTATATCATTTCATATTTATGTTAGTTATCCTCTGTTCATAGAGAATTGACCTTTGCAGGTTCCTATTACAGAACGTTGCGAGCAAACCGGGGAAAACATCGCTGAATAGAGGTACGTCTTGCGAAGTAGGCAGAAGAATGATGAAAAAATTTTGGGAGAAGACACTGCGACTGCTGGAAAAGTAACGAAAAGAAAGATATGCCAGGGAACACCTCAGCTGTGATCACATACGAAGTAAGTGGAAACTCCTTACTTGGTGCTGTCCTCACTCAGGATTTTTATTGTTTGTAAAGTTAGTTTTCAAAGAAATGCCATTGAAGTTAACTATAAATTCAATAGATTTCTTAAGAGGTTTTAAAGGTACAGTTATAGGGCCTCAAATTGCTGGTGCTAGGACCTGACCAGAATTTATTTCAGGTGTTCGAATTTAAGCAGTTGGAGATCACACTCATTAATTTATGGTCCTTGGTTGTTAAAAAGTTCAGCAATTTTTGTAGTATACAATAGTTCAGGAATTCAGAAAAATTTCACCACTACAGCCATTTGAATCCATCTTAAATTATTGGTTGTACAGCAAAAAATACTTGATTTTCAGTAAATAGTCACTTATGATCTCCTGAAATATATCTGATATTCCCCTCAGTTTATATGCAAGCCAGTCATTTCCATTTTCTTGAAATTTAGTAACAAGCTTTGATAGAATGTTCTCAATGAAGTCTTTATGAAGTTAATATATTTTGATTTTGGCCAGTTTGCCATTCATTACATTAGAAAAATGACAGCAAGGAGAACTTTTCGTTGTTCACATTATAAACAGAGTAATAAATGAGTAATTTTTATCCTTAATCCAGAATTTCTCTCTCATTTACATTCTCCCAGGTTTTGGGACATTTTTTAAACTCTTAGTAAGGTTATAGAGAGTCCCAGGCACTTTGTTTTAATGGTATTCGCTCTTCTCTTGAAGAGGTTGGTTTTAGATGGAAGTCTTGATGGAGTTATGACAATGATAGTAATAATTTATTTGTCTTATAAAGCCTCTGTTAGTTTGTAATAAAACTTACATTGAAGACCAAACTTCTGAAATGTAAAACAGTTGCTGTTGTCGAGATTGAGAAGAATTATAGAAATATAACTTTTGTAAAGTCCTACAGACCCCATCTGTGCCCCTTTTTGTAACAGAAGCCTGTCTATAGAATACTTATGGCTAGGTCATAACTAATTGTGTCCCTACTTTGTTACCATGTAACCAAAAGGCCTTGATTTTCCACAATTTAATTAACTTCTCATCATTTCAGGGTGTCCACAGCATGCAACTTCTGGAATGGAATGACACAACTTTGAAGAAGATGACACAAAGAAGTCTGGCAATGGTTCAGCAAATGAAGCAGTTTGACAAGCTAATAATGCATCCTTGAAGAAATGTTCGATTTGGGCATGATAGAAATTGCCATTCAGTTGGAGCCAAAACTATAGATTGAGAGGTATGCTTTCGCAGAAACTTTGATGCCGTTTAAAAGTTTTGGAGTTTGCCTTCGGACAGAATGAAGATAGTGAGATAACAGTGAAATTTGAAGCTCATGTTTCCTAATGTCTTGTCACTTCTTTTAAATAAGCACGATATTCTTTCAAAGCTTGAATATGAAGTTAGTGGGCCCTGTTGGCTTGTTCCATATAAGCAGGGATCTTTCTACTGAATTATAATTATATCAATGCCAAAAGTCTTAGAATATTAAGTTAATTTCATTTTGACAATATAACTTTACTTACAATAATCAAATAAACTGGGGAAGTCCTTTTTGGTACCTTCATAACTTAGAGAAAAGATCTTGGTACAGCATTATGAAATTTTGAAGTTCTTTAAAACAAAACCAGTTTATATTCTAGTATTTTCCTCTAACTATGGGTCAGTTCTAATGTATTGTGTAAAATGGTTTGGTTTTCAGTAAGTACCTTAAATTTGCTTATTAAGATTTGTAAATGGCTATTTTTCTGAGAAAAGTTGAGCATACTACAGTGCTTGAGGTCAGGAAATATGTAGGAAAACTATCTTGATCAGCTCATTACTGGAAGATTTAGGCTATATCATTTCATAGTTATGAGAGTACAGTAATACTCTGTTCATAGAGAATTGACCTTTGCAGGCTTGTACTACAGAACCTTGTGAGCAAAACGGGAAAACCTCGCTGAATAGAGGTACGTCTTGCGATGTAGGCAGAAGACTCATGAAAAAATTATTGGGAGAAGACACTCGCCAAAATTATGACTGCTGAAAAAGTAACGAAAACATAAAGATATGCCAGGGAACATCTTAGCTGTGATCACATAGAAAGTAAGTGAAAACTCCCTACTTGGCACTGTCCTCACTCAGGATTTTTATTAATTGTAAAATTAGTTTTCAAAGAAATGCTGTTGAAGTTAACTATAAATTCAATAGATTTCTTAAGAGGTTTTAAAGGTACAGGTGTAGGGCCTGAAATTACTGGTGGTAGGACCTGATAAGAATTTATTTCAGTGTTCGAATTTAAGCAGTTGGAGATCGCGCTCATTAATGTATGGTCCTTGGTTGTTAAAAAGTTCAGCCACTTTTGTAGTATACAATAGCTCAGGAATTCAGAAAAATTTCACCACTACAGCCATTTGAATCTATCTTCAATTATTGGGTGTATAGCAAAAAATACTGTGGTTGTTGATTTTTATCAAATAGTCACTTTTGATCTCTTGAAATATATCTGATATAGCCCTCATAGTATATATGCAAGCCAGTCATTTCCATTTTCTTGAAGTTTAGTAACAAGCTTTGATGGATTGTTCTTAATGAAGTCTTTATGAAGTTAGTGTATTTTGATTTTGGCCAGTTTGCCATAGAAGTCTTTCATCACATTAGAAAAATGACAGCAAGGAGAACTTTTCGTTGTTCACATTATAAACAGAGTAATAAATGAGTTTTTTTTTTTATCCTTAATCCAGAATTTCTCTGATTTACGTTCATCCGAATTTTGGGACATTTTTAAAACTCTTAGTAAGGTTATAGAGAGTCCCAGGCACTTTGTTTTAATGATATTGGCTCCTCTCTTGAAGAGGTTGGTTTTAGATGGAAGTCTTGATGGAGTTATGACAATGACAGTAATAATTTGTGTTATAAAGCCTCTGTTAGTTTGTAATAAAATTTATATTGAAGACCAAACTTTTTGAATGTAAAACAGTTGTTGTCGAGATTGAAAAGAATGATCAAATTATAACTTTCGTAAAGTCTTACAGACCCCATCTGTGCCCCTTTTTGTAACAGAAGCCTGTCTATAGAATACTTTAGGCTGGGTCGTAGCTAGTTGTATCCCTACTTTGTTACCATGTAGCCAAAAAACCTTGGATTTTCCAAGATTTAATTAACTTCTCTCTCATCATTTCAGGGTGTCCACAGTATGCAACTTCTGGAGTGGAATGACACAACTTTGAAGAAAATGACACAGAGAAGTTTGGCAATGGTTCTGCAAATGAAGCAGTTTGACAAACATAATGCATCCTTGAAGGAGTGTTCCGTTTGGGCAGGATAGAAATTGCCATTCAGTTGGAGCCAAAATTATAGATTGAGAGGTATGTTTTCACAGAAACTTTGATGCCGTTTAAAGTTTTGTAGGTTGGCTTCGGACAGAATGAAGATCGTGAGATAACAGTGAAATTTTAAGCTCAAATTTCCTATAATCTTCTGTTACTTCTTTGATATAAGCACGGTATTCTTTCGAAGCTTGAATTTGAAGTCGGTGGGCCCTGTTGGCTTGTTCTATATGAATAGGGATCTATCTTTTGAATTATTATATCAGTGCCAAAAGTCGTAGAATATTATTAAGTTAATTTTAATTTCATAAAATAACTTTACTTACAATAATTAAATAAACTAAGGAAGTCCCTTTTTTTGGTATTCATAACTTAGAGAAAAGATCTTGGTACAGCATTATGAAATTTTGAAATTGTATAAAACAAAACCAGTCTAATTTTCTAATGTTGTCCTGTAATTATGGGTCAGTTCTAATGTATTGTGTAAAATGGTTTGGTTTTCAATATGTACCTTCGATTAGCTTAATATGACTGGTAAATGGCTATTTTTCTGAGAAAAGTTGAACATACTGGAGAAGTACTTTGAGCATTGAAGACAAATAGAGATTGAGTGGACAATGTTGGTGGTAGGAAATTTAACCAGATTGTGGAAATGTTGAAATGCTTGTATAAATGTTGCAGCTATGCCCAAGTAGCAATATAATAGTAATAATGATAACTAACTATTTATTGTATTTTGCTTATTGAAACTTGGCAACATTTTTTTTGTCAAGTGATTTTTGCATTGTAAACTAATTTAAAATGTTTAACATTTATTGTAGCTGTTACTAAACAGACATCCTTAATGAAAGATTACAGTTAGTCACTGTTCAGCCTGTGACCCTGTTATAACAGGGCTTAGGAAAAGGACGCTTGGGACCTGGTCATAACTATCTTAAATCGTAATATAACTCCTAAGTTTAATATCTCGCTGTCACCTTATGTCATTAATGTCTTCCTCATATCTTCAGGAAACCTCTACAACCGGTGAGCATGAACCAGCTAAAGTCGTACACCATTTTCTTGCTTGGAATTTACAAGAAAGTGTGCATGAACTAGACAAGTCAGACACCATTCTCACACTTGGAATTTACAAGACACTGTCAAGAAAGTGTGCATGAACTAGACAAGTCGGACACCATTCTCACACTTGGAATTTACAAGACACTGTCAAGAAAGTGTGCATGAACTAGACAAGTCGGACACCATTCTCACACTTGGAATTTAACAAGAAACTGTCAAGAAAGTAGTTTGAGCTACAAGTTGCGACTACATTTTTATAGATCCCATTTTTCTATATGCTAGAATAATGTTTTTCAAGGGTCATTCAGAAATATTGACATTTGTTAATGGTAGGCTAAGAAGTAAAAGTAATGGTCCCATTAACAGAAATGTTGGAGAGATATACCTGGGCACATGTGGATCATAATCTTATCTCCTTTCATTACGAAAATTTGGGACAAGTTTCATGCAGCTATGTTTCAGAGCACACAGTTTACCTATAATTCTCATCAGCTCAATATCAGATATACAGTCGACCTCAGTATTCAAGGGGGTTGCATATCACTGCCCCCGCCAATAGCTAGAGTCTGCAAATACTTGAAACCCCTCTAAAAATGCTTATAACTCCTTATTTTGATAGTTCAAAACACCAAAAAGCCCTCTAAAAATGCTTATACCTGAATCTTAAATTATATGAAAATACAGTAATTTATGAATATTTCTCTTTGAAAAATACTGCGAATGGGCGAATTTTCCTCGAGTAGTGTGCATAATAGGAGAAGCCGCGAATCTGGAACTGCCGTTAGGCAGGGGTCCACTCTATTTGTATTGGTAGTCTGGTATGTTCAGGGATAATTTTTGCTCGAATGCAGTAACCAGCATGTCACTGTTCAATTCTTGTAGGATTTTTAGCAGGTTAATCGTATTAGTTTCAGTCGTTTTCCCAAAGTTCGTATACTTAGCAGTTACACTTGTGGATGCTTTTTGTTATGCTACCATTTTAGACATACACGTATTTGTATATCTTGAATTGAATGTTCGTTCAGGTTAAAAACTATGCAGAATTGCTTTTAGCTGTTAAATATCAAGCAAGTATTCAAGCCCAGGCTCAAATATAGCCTTCGTTACGTAACGAACGCTGTTACATGTCAGAAAACCAGACTCCTCAAGTATCTGTCCGGTTAAGGGGCTACTGAAAGGTATGACATCATTTAAGTAAGTTTTATAGCTGGATAAACTGGCTTCTTTCAGAGTGTGGACTTGGAATTCAGCTTCCTGTGTGTGTGTGTGCTGCCCTAAAATGAAAAACTGCAGTATGTGCAAAAATTTTTAAACCTAGATGTGCCACCTATTGGACTCGTGAGACACTAATACACAAGTTACTGCAGTTTCAGCATGATTCTTCAATGCTTTCTTTCCATGGATATTTAGGGGGGTCCCATTTGCAGCATCTGCAAAATAAGTTGTAAGGCAAGGGAGTATCTACCATTTTTCTCAGTGTTGTATTTTTGCAGATACTGCAGTCTTTTGTTTTAGGGCAGTATATACTCCTTTTAGCCTTAAAACGGTTTGTTTCAGCTATCAAATTAGTATATCATTTCATTTAGAATTGATTTCATAAGAGCTTCTAGGTCTTGCATCTTTGCAATGTTATTTTCAGCTCCGACAAAATTCCCTGTGAATCTGAAACTTGAGAAATGTTAGCAGAAATTGGTGCTTTAATTTTTTTTTTTCTGTCACAGATGTTTATAGAAAATATGCATCTATGTGGTATAGGAGACAAAAATGAGAAGAAAAGGTTTTTTTGTGTGAATTGTAGATTGTAAAATGTTGCTTGGTCATAGTGAAAAGTTAAAAGAAACTGGTAAAGTCATTGGAAGCTTATGTAAAACTTGATATTTTGACATTCTATCTCAATAAAGTACTTTTGTAGTTTCTAAAACCTCACTGTTGGTTAAAGGGTAGTTTGTGTGTGTTTTGGCTAAGCGCCCAAGTGACAAATTCAGTATTAAGTAACAAATACAATTGTCTGAGATTTATATTAAGTGATTGAATGTTAATGTGGTGTTTAGAAGTGTTGTTTAATATCTGTGCATTTATCAGTTTGAATAAATAATATTTGAGGGAGAAAGAAGCCAATGTTTTGTGAGTAACCAAGGATGTCATTTGTTTTTGTAACTTTGTACGGTAACACTTTTCTGGCAGGCTGGGCTTGAAATTGTCTTGACGTCACATGGCATGTTTGTTCCATTTTTTTGTGTGATAACACTTGAACGTCTGACTGACTGTACCTGGAACTGTTTTGACATTATATGGTATATTATTTGTTCCATTTTTTTGTGCAATAACACTTGAACTTTTGACAGACTACTAACTAAAACTTTTTGACATGATGTGGTACTATATATTTATACCAGTTTTTTGTACAATAACACTTTACCTTCTGACAGATTGTACCTGGAAGTGTTTTGAAATTACGAGGCATAGTATTTGTCCAAGTTTTTTGTACAGTAACTTGAACTTCTGACAGACTGGACTTGAAACTGGTATATTTTTCTTAGTTTTTCGTACGATAACACGAACTTACAGGCTGGACTGAGAACTGTTTGATATGACATACTGTTTGTCCCAGTGTTTTGTACAATTCACTGGAATCTCTTGACAGGTTGGACCTGAAACTATTTTGACATCACCCGGCAATTTTGTCCCAGATTTTTTGTAAGAGTGGTTCCTCCTTTTGGTTCCTCAGTTAGAGCAGCTATGCAAGCAACATGCAGTGTGGCATCTCTTAGCATCTTCCGACCAATCTGTTGAATTTTTTTTTTTTTTTTTTATAGCACAAACCTCCTCCTTAATTGTGCCCTACGTCCCCAAATGAAATGGTGCTGACTGAGAGGTCAGTCATCACTGAAAGAGACTACTGTAGTCTGCATCTTCAGCTACCTGACATGATGAGATGCAAGTGTACTAATAAGGGCTGTCATATTTTCATTTAATATTTGGTTACAATTGGTGTAGTGGTGGTATTCTTCTTGAGGCAAAATATTCCAGCCATTTTCGTTCCCTTTGCAAGTTAGGAGAGGAGAGCGGCCTCTTGCTTGATATATATTCTGTAATTACAGAGCGTACTCGTTATCATTAAGGTGCTGTAAGAATAATTGACACAGTTGCCTGAGTAATCCTTTTGCTGTGCTTTGATTTTAAATTCCTTTTGCTATTTTCATTCTACTTTTTCTCTAGTGTCATGTGGTCTGGTTAAACTAATGTTGAAAATAATTCTCATGGCTTTATGTTGATGTTTTTGGAATCCCTTTTTGAAGTCTGTTCATTCTTTTTTGTTGTAAAGTTGCTCAAGTTGTGAATATTTTACTTTCATTTTCGTTTAGACTACCACAAACAGTTTGCACGTGCGGTACATTATAGTAATCGCCTTTCTGTCCACAAATGGCTCTTTGTTGTGGGTCTTGCTCATGGTATTCTATTGAAATATCAGTCTCTTTGCTGTTTTAGGATAATTACATACTGACCAAGGCACTAAGTCATTTAATGTCAGTTTTCCATCTATTTCTAATATCTTTGGTCATAAGGTGCATATGTATATATACGTAAGGTAGTATAAACCCTATTTTTTCCTTGACGTTTCTACATGAAGACTTACAAAGTTGTCACCGTTGAAACTTGGTCAAAAAGTTGCCGTGAAGATACAAGTCTTCCCGGGCCACCAGTTTTGGTTTGTTGACAATTTGTTCCCTCTTTCATAAGGTTCTGTATTTGTCATCGTATACTTTCCCCATGTTTGACTCTTAGGCCGTCAAAAAAAGGGGTATTGGTGCTGTTTAGTGGATATCATTTGCAGTTTGCCTTACGCAGACCTTAGACGACAGAACATAAGGGTCTTTGCAGCAGGCCCCTGGGCCCTAAGGTGTGTTGCTTTCAGGTGTTTGCGCTTTGGCCAGTCCATTTTGTCTTCCTAACTAGGTGTCATAGATTTTTCTACTCTGCTTTGCCCCAAATTTTTAGCTCGTCAGGCAACAAGACTTGATTTTATCTTTTCCTTTCATTGAAGAGTAAAACTATATCTTTTTTTATGTCACTGAAGAGTAAGATGCACTCTCTTTTTACTTCATTGAGGAGCAAGACTTACTCTTTTTGTACTTCACTGAAGAGTAAGACTCATCTTTTTTTACTTGTTTGAAGAGTAAGACTTATCCTTCTTACTTCATTGGAGAGTGAGACTCATCCTTTTTACTGCATTCTTTTGCTTCAAACAAAACTTTTGAACTTCTCTTTCACTGAAGTGAAATCTTCAAATATAGTCTTTGATAAAGAACAAAGCCGAAGAAATTTGCTTCATTGATTAATAAAATTCTTGGGTTAATGTGAGTGCCCTGAAATGTAAGTTTTTCAGGCAAAAATAGGCAAGAGGTGTGTTATATTCTTTTGGTGTTCTGGTCCACCTTTTGTTGTCTTGTTTCCTTCAGTTTGGCTAGGTCAGGCCATTGGGTGCCCCTGTCTGAATCCCTTTTTAAGACCCACAAACCTACAAAACTTCAAACTGAACTTGTGGCGGAAAATTGAAAGTTGCGGGAAAAAACATACGTATTCAAACCCTCTAAAATTGGTGTTTGGTGCTCGGGTTTTTTGTAATAAAGAAATGTTTGATAAAAGATAAACTCCACTCGATAGTTTCTTTGTTTTGTGAAGAATCTGTGAAAAGCCAAAACATGCACAAATACCCTTATTTGGTTTGTGAATGTTGAGAAGGAATTGCTCGTAACTTTTAGAATATAATTTTTATGTAGAATCTATCTCTACAGTATTTGCTGAAAAGTATATTGATGTACATGAAAGCCACAACTTAAGATCAGTGTGCTTAGAAAAATTGACTGAAACACACACACTCAAGTCTTGAAGTTTGTGGCAAATTCAGTCTAAAAGAAATTGGTGTCAGGCAGAAATGTACAAAGAAAAGGCTTTAAAAAAAAAAATGCTAAACCAACTTGGTCAAATAGGTCATTACTGTTGGATATTCTGAAATGGTGAAAGTATTGCACTTCAAATATCCATTTTCCTCATCAAAACATAACTTCATTAAAGTTTGTCAAGTAATATAAATTTAACTATCCATTTTCTGTCAGTTGCTCATTTTTGTTGACAGGTTTTAAATTCTAGTTCTTTCGACTGCACAGAATCTAAGAGGTCATTTGTTGCTATAATTCAGTTGTTCAATTTTTAGGAATTCAGATTCAAAGTGGCTTCAGTATGTGTGAGTAAAGTGATCAATTCGTTACTGTAGTAGAACCACTTAAGAAAACCATGGAAAAGTGCTTTATTAGTAGTAGTAGACAATTGGGGAACAAATATCCCCATAGAGAACTTAATCTACATCAAACCTTCTTAGGAAGCTAGTAGAGATAGTATTGGTTAAAACCTCTTCAAATTTGCACCATTTTTTGGTTCATATGAGCAATCTCTTCTCAAATCATTGACAGTTTCAGTGAAGCCTAAGGCTGTGAGGAACTTGCATAGAGGAGACTACAAAGGTTCTTGTTTTTGACCAAAAATTAAGGCTAAAATGGTGTTAATTAGACTGGTAATTTTGCTGGATTTTTTTTTAGACGAGCAATTTTGCCCAGATATTTTTAAGCTGTCACTTTTCTGAGTTTATATAGTTAATTGGTTATTCGAAGTAATTTAGTAGTTTTCTTTGTTGCATCAAAATTTTCAAATTGTTCAGTTTCCAAGTAATTTTGCAGTTGTCTCAAAATTGTAAAATTTTCCAGTTGCCAAGTAATTTTGCAACTTTTTTGTATAAAAATTGTCATTTTTCAGTTTCAAAGTAATTCAGCAATATTTTGATATTAAAATTGTCGAATTTTTCAGTTTCTAAGGTTTGCAGTTTTAATAATAAAATTGTCAAATTTTTCAGTTGCAAAGTAATTTTGCAATTTTGTCAAAATTTTCAGCTTCAAAGTAATTTTGCAATTTTTCTATATACTTAGACATATGCTTTTAATATTCAAGTCAGCATAGGTACTTCACTCATTTGTAAGTGCCCAGGTAAAAAAAAAAAAAAAAAAAAAAAAAAAAAAAAAAAAGTTGTGATATGTTACTGAAAATTAGGGGTTTTCACAATAGAGTACTTTTGTAACTAAGACGTAATTCATAATGTAAAACTAAAGTTTCTAGATTATAGTATAATACTAAGTTTCAAGACTTTCTCTTTCATTTTGTGGATTAGTTAGTTCACAATGAAGAGAGAAGTAGTCTTGGAACTGTGCTATACTGTAATCCTCAAATTTGGTTTCAGTATCTAAATTGCAGTTTGAAAATTGGCTTACAGCATCATAAATTGTAATAGTTAAAGGACATTTTCTGTATGAATGTTTTTCAGCTTGCAACTGTTATGTAGACTATTTCCTGTGCTGTAATTATATATGTATGCTGTAATCCTGCAGATTGATGAATTTTCACATATGTATTTTATGAAATGAAAATGTATATTCAGGAGGAAAACCAGTAAAAAACAGAACTTCAAACATTCTTTTATTTCTCATACAGTTAAAAACAAACATAAAAAATTACAAAAAAAAAATTTTATTTTAATTTTTTTACCAATACATTAGTGTCCCCCCCAAAATAGGGGCTGGCCTCATAAAACGCATTATGCTGGCAAAAATGAGCCCTTTCATTCAGCCCTGTAGACCAGAGGACCTATATAGAAGTCCCAAAAAGTCCCAGGGAAATGTTAAGTGGGTTACAGTGTTCGTTTTCCCTCAAGTGGAAAGTTTAATATGAGTACTTGACAACTGTTTAGTCACTGGAAGCTTTCTGTCACCTGGAAACTTCCAGTTGGTTTAACTTTGTCTGATATAGGTCTATTGAAAAGTCTTATGAAGCTGTAGAGATTTATTACTCGAGACAGTGTCAATTACATTTTGTTTCCTTACTTGTGAAGCCATTATTACTCGAGCTGGAATTCGTAAAGGTGTTCAAACCACAGAACCAGAAATAATCTTGGACACTGAAGGACTCGAGAAAATCTGCGTCACACTTGTAACTTGACCAGAGGTCACTTTTCTTTCCAAGTCTACTTAACTAACTTAGGAGCAAATCTGCCTTGTAAGAGACTGCTTCAAGTAACAAATGGAATAAAGACTGAAATCATTTCAGTGACCTAAGACCATTTTTGGCCGTTTAGTTTCGTAATCCCTTTGAAGAACGCAGTCAAAATGCTTCCTACTTCACATTATGACGTCTAAAAATAGGTCTACCTTACATGAAAAGCATGTTTAGAACAAGACTAAAATAAAGTCCTTAAGTAAAAATACCATAAACCAAAAGGTTTTCTCTTTATAAGATGTTTTTACAGAATGTCAAAGGTCATATCTAGTCTTGTTATATAACCCAACTTCTATAATGTTATGCACAGGCCCAGACTGCAAGTCCAGTTTATGAAGACAGAATATTTAGAAAGCTTTAGAATGAGCCACAGGTCTTTTACACTTCTTTGAGAGTGACGATTTGGATAAGCAGAATAACGTTCAAACTACAGTGATGCAAAATCCACCAAAGAACGTAGGCATATTTCAAATACAGCCTCCGGTATCCAGCAAACATTTCCCTGTGTTTATGATTAAATGTTTTGATTATAAGGAAAGCATTTCTGAGCTTTTAAGTATATATATCTCTTTAATTTGACCTGAATATGAACTACTTTTAAGTGTGTGCTCAATCACACATGTGAATGAGGTAATACTGTATTGAACTCTTGTGATTTATGCAGTAAGAAACCTTCGACCTATTTAATATCATTACATCCACAGGAACATTTGAAAGTCACTTATTACAATACTAAGACTATACCTGGGCTGCGATACTTTTTGTGAATATCTTCACCTATTTAATGCAAGTTTTTAAAATCATCATGGGCCTATCTTACGTTATCTTAGCTGTGAAATATCTTTAGGTCTAGTTACAACTAATTACAACCACCATTTGAAGCAGACGCTTGTTGAATGTGGTAATTTATTTAAGGGAAATGTACAAAATGACACAGAAAATGAGAAAGTTTCAATTAAAAAAGTACTTTGAATATGAATGAAATATCATTAATAATCAGACACTTTTCAGTTTATTTAAACGTCCCAAGTCGCCACTGTAGGCAGGAGTCCTTATTTCAAGCACATTTTACTATACCAGGTTACCAAAAGCTCTCTAGAAAGCAGTTAAGACCAAACACACTTCCAAGAGTTTCAAAATTCACGCCGTGCTTCCAACGTTGAGCAAATTACTTCAGAAAAGGGGATGACATCAATGTAAGGTACTACCCCGACACCCTAAAGCTTCACCCCAGCCAACGGGTGTCCGATCGGACTGCTGTCACATTCCCCTACATTGACGAATTAGCACAGGAAGCAGGCCGACCAAGGTATAGGTTTCTGAAGGATATACGAATGATATTAAGTTCACCTTAGATACCAGAAGTTCCATTCAAATACCTCTCCTTGTGGGACAGCAACCTGACCTTTGCATTGAGCTAAAACGTCTGTGCATTGTAAAGTTGTTTCCTGCGTGTTCTGTGAATCAAAAGGCTTAAAAACATTAAAAATTTGTCCTTTTTCATCGTTTTTCTTTGTGCAAATGGCCATTTCTAGTCTCTGGTTATACATAATATTTAACTTTAAACCTTCAGACATATATTTTTATCATAGCTACTCTGACACACCAGTATATTCCAAGAAAGATACGACTCATAATTTAAGACCACATTCATCAGCAAATATGGATTCTATTAATGCAAGTAAATCCTTACTACTGCACATATTTTTGCAGTACACAGGCCTAAAATCTTCATCTTCTCCCCCACAGATAAGAACCATTTTCTCTGAGCTTGCAGACTTATGAATGAGCTCCACAGAATTTAAATTAACAAATCAACCAAGGAACAAGTTTTTGAAGGACAGAAATAGGAGAATTACACATCCCAGAACTATAGGACGATATTTTAGTCACTGTAATGAAGATCCAAGACTGAAGTTGACATGTGATTGTGCAAAACTTTTCTCCAACTATAATTCTTCTCCTTTCATTACTGGCTCTTCAGTACTACGCCAGGATAAGCCAATTGCTCTTCCGATTTCTTGTACCAATTCCTGACTAAATGTATATAAATACAGACATTTCAGTCATATACATCACTGTCTCATTATGCACATGAATCTTTGTCTTATTCCTAACTCATAAAAGTTTGGTTGGAATTCACCGTTGAATAACTTTCTCACTAACAAAATGGGCATCAGAGTGTTACGAATTATAGAAAACGTTTTGGTAACCTCACTAAAATCACATTTTTTCTATTCCATCAAGAATTCGGACACCAAAGAGGATTGGAAAAAAGTCAGAAAATATATACTGTTCAAGACACAGAGTCAGTGCTAAGTTAGCCACTAGTACTAACCAAAGTTCAGTCTTTCATAAACCAAAATTTACTACTGAAAACAAAGTTCATTCATGAACCAACCACAAAAATGACAGGATAAGACATTTATCCACCAAATGGTACATCAAACACCAATGAAACTTACACAAATGACACTTAAACAAACAACTTGGAAATTACAGAGAGGAACTGTTGCGTACATAAAAATTTTATGACAGCCTATTCAAAGCATGATCTTCCCTCTGGAGAACTTTGAAGCTCTTGCAATAAACGCTTTCCTTATTGTAAAAAATAACAGGAAACAGAACACGAGAGAGAGAGAGAGAGAGAGAGAGAGAGAGAGAGAGAGAGAGAGAGAGAGAGAGAGAGAGAGAGAGATTACAAATCAAACTGAAGGAAAATTGACCAAAACAAACCAATAATTATGACTGAATGACTCGTGAACAAGAGTAACACCTTATCAACTTGCATTGCAAGCAAGTTCACTCTTATTTACAAAGAGACTGACAAAACAACCTCTTTAAACAGGGAAAACTTACATCATCTCTGAAAAGCAAACAGGAAACAGAATTTCCCTGTACGAGGCTATAACAATAGACCTATCTTATCAGCTGACACCTGAATCACAACTTGCACTCAGCATCTAGACCTATGAAGTCTAATTCTACAGCTGATGATAGAGCAACATCCATAAGAAACACAGCAGAAATGGCTTGAACTTCCCACCTCCCACGGAATAAAAATGGATGCTACCAGAATCAGTGAGGATAAAGAGATTTACTGAGAGGTTCCCAAGAAATTGGGGAAATTAACACAAAGTGGGGTATGTCAAATTAACACAAAGTGGGGTATGTCAAATTAACACAAAGTGGGGCATGTCTCACCAGATTTTGGAGGAATGATGCCCATAAAAAAGTAAAAGTGGACGCTAATTTTAACTAGATTTTGGCCACTTGCAAACTGGATTTAACTGGGCAAGAAACTCCCAGACTGTTTACACAAGACAGGATGAAATCTACACCGGATTTACAAAGGAGTTAGAAGATGATTAACTTATTTCAGGCAGACTTTGACCACTTTTAAACTGGATTTAACTAGGCAAGAAACTCCCAGACTGTTTACATAAGACAGGATGAAATCCATTATGAAGTATCTAAGAAATCCTTCAGAACAATCCCTCACGCCAGGGAAGGTAAATCTAGACAGGATTTACGACCATAAAAACAAAATAAAGGTACCCAGAAAGCAATGTTGAATCCCTCATGCCAAGGAAGGTAAATCTAGACAGGATTTAGTACCATAAATGCATGGTAAATCCTTTACATGAGAGAGAGAGAGTAATTTGGAACAGATTACAAACTAAGAGCAAAAATAAACCACTCAGATTAGTTGGTCAATTCAGGGAAAATATATTTAAGTAAAGTACTGAATAAATTCTTAAAAATGGAGGGAGAGAATTCAGAATGGATTTGAGATATATAAGACATAAAATTTGTAAATCTGACACAATTAAAGTCGATTTGAAAACAAACTGAAGAAGACCACTTCAAACAGGAACAGATTTCGTGTGAATTCAGGAATGGAGGACACACTCAATCCTTCAAAATGGTGAATGGAAACAGGATTCCACCATAGAGGCAAGATATCCTCGCATAATTATAACCTTTAGAGTTTCTGTACTGACAACAGCAGAAATGGAAAGGAAAACTGCTGTTCAAGAACTTATAGGAAAAAATGGCAATCAGGAGATAATTTTAATAAATATTCTCCTCACTATAATCTTTAAAAAGCTTTCCTGACCTCAGTTCCTATTCTGAAGACCAACGAAGACCAACAATACAAGACAAAAAGACTCAGCATGACAGTTCAGTTGAGATATACCATATAACACCTTGTCAAACTGGTAAAGTCAGCTGATAATGGCATAATTACTGATTAAGCATCTCAATAACTCTGTATGGTCTCAAAATGTCCCTGATTTCAACCGATAACGACACAATTATTGACCGTCTCAGTATTCCTGAATGGTATCAAAATGGCCCTGATTTCAACCGAGGTTGTGACAATTATTGACTGTCTCAGTAAGCCTGTATGGTCTGAAAATTGTCCCTGATTTCAACAATAACGACACAATCATTAACTGTCTCAGTGACCCTGTATGGTCTGAAAATTGTCCCTGATTTCAACCAATAACGACACAATTATTAACTGTCTCAGTAACCCCATATGGTATCAAAATGCCCAATTTTAAACCAAAACAACGACTATGAAGTGTTTTTTTTTTAATCCTTCAGCATTGGATTAGAACCAACACTTCGTAAGATATTAGTAATGGATGAAAATCTGACAATTCGTTTCACTTCTTGGTGAGAAATGTCTCAAGTTCTTTTAGACTCTTGGAAAGAGTCGTAAGTTTGGATAGGGTCTTAGAAAATGTCTTGAGTTCTGGTAAGCTTTTGGAAATTGTCTTAAGTTCTGATAAATTCTTGAAAAATGTCCTGGGAAAATGTCTCAAGTTCTGATAGGTTCCTGAAAAATGTTTCTAGTTATGATAGGGTCTTAGACAATGTCTTAAGATCTGATAAGTTCTTGGGAAAAGCCTCAAGTTCTGATAAGTTCTTGGAAAACATCTCAAGTTCTGATGAAAAATGTCTTAAGTTCTGATAAGTTCTTGGAAAATGTCTCAAGTTCTAATGAAAAATGTCCTAAGTTCGGATAACTTCTTGGAAAACATCTCGAAGTACTGATGAAAAATGTCTTAAGTTCGGATAACTTCTTGAAAAATGTCTCAAGTTCTGATGAAAAATGTCTTAAGTTCTGATAAGTCCCTGGAAAATGTCTGAAGTTCTGCTAAGTTCTTGAAAAAATATCAAATGTTCTGATATGGTCTTGGAAAATCTCTCAAGTTCTGCCAGGTTCTAAAAAGTTATAGCTGTCACCTCAAAAATATTCAAGCACTGTATATGTAAAGTGTCTAACACTAATACCTTTTGTAAAATGGATGGAATGTGCGATACTTATCATCTTAAAATTCTTTGATGAAGACTTGTGGTCAGGTCTTTAAATCCTAACAGATTTCCGTGATTGTAATAACCACAATTATCCATTCTTTATGTTAGTATTTTCTCTCTGAGATAAGACAGACTGAATCCTTTTAATCTCTCCTGCCTTGTAGATTTTTATAGATTTAGTTCCCATCTTCTTCCATGACTTTCCATCTATCTAGGCCTACTACCTTTTTCAAAGACTTTTCTGGCTCTGGTCCCTAGTCACTTAGCAGTCTAAACCTCTCTAACTTTATATTTATTTTCATATCTTTTTTCATGCACAAACCCTTCAGCTGAGCCTACAGGTCTAGTAATATGACTCAGTGGCTTATTCTGAATTACTTTCTAATTATAATAATTACAGCATGAACATCTGTGGTACTAATTATAATTTGGTAGTCCAACCTGGATGACAATTTGACTTCAAATTTATTGCTATCGTATCAATCCCAATTCAGCCTATGTTAGAGAAAAAATAAAGATTTTCTCATTTCCTGATTCATAAAATCTGTAGCTCTAAGAACCTCAAGATAATGTCGGATATATCGTCATGAAATTCTTCTCATTACCAACTTTATGTGACTTAAAACCAGCCGAGATTCATAGGAAATGTCTAAAATCAGCTGGAATTCAAAAGGAAAGTCTTAACAATTGGAATTCAAAAACTCTTGTGCTGTAAAGTCCAAACTACAACAGCAAATGAGACTAAATAAGTTTTCCTGACTTCTCTTACGAAGACATCATGAAAACTCAGTTGTTATTCCAAGATTTGGATTAGGGAATACCCTTGCCTACAGGCTTCCAAAGTACGCTTTATTTTTTGACAAAACCAAGCAACAACTCAGTTTCAACTTGAGTGTCCGAACACTTAAGTCTGTCAGTCTGTCAGGTTTAAACAGGGAACAACAAGTTTCCAAGTGCACCAGGCTTTCATTTAAAAGTCTGGACACCGGCCAGTCTTAAACTAGGAGTAGCAAAGCCTGCACGAAAAGGACAACCTTAAAAAGCCCAAACTACAAAGAGAGCTTCGCTTAACACAAACACTGTCACTCACTAGGGCTAACCGTCAATAATATAGGGAAATGGAATACTGAAGACAAATTAATAAGACTTAGGAATCGGAGACCACAACACTTGGATAGAATCAGAACTTCCCAGAGACCGACATTCCAGTGAACATTTTTTGTAGAGAACAACAACTCAGGTTTTGAAAAGTCCACCTGTGCACATCACTGACTAACAAATTTCAACTCCCATCTTCAGAAACATCAATACACACTAGTGACAACGATATATACATAAAGCTTTTTGTGACGTTTATACAGATTCACGACAATAATATCTGTATATAAATATTTTCCTCTATTCAAGACAGTGAATTTTACCTAATTTTGGTACAGGAACCACACGAATCTATTTCAGATAACGGCCATTTCGCTCAAACCTTTTGACACGGATTAGCAGTTAGTGACAATACATGCACAGACAATTTTAATCAAATGAAAAGGTTGCTGCACCACTTCTTGGTGAAATGATGCAGCCAGTTGCTTGTTCACTCTTCTTCGGACAGTCGCACAACGAGAAACAAGACGTGCAAAAAACTTGGACATGTGTAAGGTGATACTGGGTCCCCTTCTAGAAAGTTTTTGGTAGCCTGAGTATAAGAAAGTGTTCCAAAACTCTTCCTTTCCTTAATGGGACAATGGTACAGTTATAAACTGAAAAAGCCCTTAAAATTAATGATATTAACATTCACACTCTTTTGCTTTTCAATGTTCCTACAGATGAAATGGAGTAAATATTTTAAAAGTTAATTACCCCAGTCTCATCACAATTCAATACAGTACTATGAAATTCTTCAAGTCTAATTGAGCACACATTAAAATTTTTCAACTTCAGATCAAATGAATAAAGATATATTACAAAAAATGCAGAAACATTTCCTTGTAATCAATTCATTTAGTTATAAATACAGGTACAATTACCAGACAAGGTATATTTGGAATAAATTCATACTTTAGTGAGTTATGCATCTTAGCAGCAGAATGTACCAAGTTTATCCAAATTCTTTTATTCTCAAAGCTGTGTGGAAGATCTTTGGCTGATTATTTAACTTATCTGAATATTCCCGCTTCATAAAAATGAGAATCACCATCTTGTTTATGCATTCACTATAGAAATCAGATTACATAGCAAGAACTAATTAAAGCTCTGTAAAACATCTGATATAAAAAGGAAGTCTTTTACTTTACATGGTAGAGTTACTTAAGTTCTTTACTTATGTTTTTAAAAAATACTTTCCATGTACAGGACTACTACATGACTGTCAGAATGCAAGTACGGAACCAATTTAGCGACAAAAGTTCTTCAAAGAGACTGAGAAATGTCATTGCTAAACAATAGTCTTAGATTACTGAAAGAGTCTTAAAAAATCTTAATCCATTTGTTCACTCACCGGTCATCATACAAAAAGGCAGCTTTGCTCAAAATTAGCTAAGAAAAACTTTAAAATTTTAAGAACTTGCCAAGTTACAACTGTGACTCAAATTTTACATCAAGTTCTCCTGTGTCCAAAATTATCTTTGGTTCCTTGACAAAACACCTTTGAGAATTACAGACCAATCTAAGTAACAACACACTTTACAAGCAGGACACAAAAATGTAAAAATCACAGTCTTAAGCTTCAGCCATCTCTACAGTCTTATGAAACTGCTTTTACAGACCTATTCCAGTCAATATCAACCAACTAGAAGACTGTTCCAGGTGACAAAATGCTTCCAGCAACCAAAGAGCTGTCAAGTACAATTAACATTTCCATTCAGAGAAAACTGACACTAAACCACAATTATCACTCTGGGCTTTTTGGCTCCTATACACCTAAGGCCTCTGGGAACAGGGCAATGGTTAAGAGACTCAATTATCACCAGCGCAAGTCTTACAAGACCAGCCCCTTTGGGTGTTGGCACACAGGCCTTTATTTTTAAAACATTTCCAGTTCAACTAAACTACGTCTGGAAGGGAACTTCAACATTGCAATCATTAATAAATTATTAACAGCAATGTCAGCTTCAGCTTTACAATGTGAATTTCCTTTTGGCATAAGCATGGGACCACATTCAACCCTGTAGCAAGATTCTTTTGAATTATCTTCAATTATTTTCTATGTATTCATCCTTCTGACAATATGGCGTAGGCCTTCAAATGATAACACATCTCCTTTGCTTTCTAATTTTTTTAAAAACTGATATATCAATGCTTTGATATATTAAGCCCTCAACTAAGTTGTATCACTTTGATCAAACTCCAGGATTTAAATTAAGAATTAAATGTTTTTCTATATACCTTGATTTAAAGTAGTTCAATTACCTTTACTGAACCTATTGAACCTAAGAAATTTGTCTACCTGAGATATTTAAAAAAATAATTACTCTGAGATTGGAATGTAAATAATATTCTTCAGACCAACCTTGATAATGTTTACCTAAACATAAATACGGTTTTATTTTGTATATTTTATACTAAATTCATTTGACACAAGTAAAAAATATATAAAATACCTAAACAATAATTTCATAATCCCTACCTAATTTATTAATACAGTTTGTATTGTATTTTGTATTTTCTAACACTAAATTTCTACATAAAAATCAAGTAATAATATATAACTAAAAAAAAATACCTTCGTAATCCTTACCTAATTTATCAATACAGTAGTCTGTACTGTATTCTGTATTTTATGATAAATTTCTATAAAAATCAAGTAAAAATGTATAAAATATCTAGAAGTATCTACCAGTTACACACCTTAACTCACTGTATTACTGTATCAATGCAAAGTCCTATGCTAAACCTTCCCTGATCATTTGTAACTACAAAAGAATTCTTGCTCAAAAATTAAATATGGAAGTCCAGTCTTATGTCAAAAGAATTTCTGGTGACAGAGCAAAGCTAACTTAAGACTTACAAGAAGTTCTCTTTAACAATAACCAAATTACATACAGGAAACCTTTTTCAAATGTACAACCATATATATAAATCACCTCAGAGATGTACCATAGTGCAGTAATGGCCAAATTCATTGACAGTAAAGTCTTTCAAACTATCTATCATTTCAGAAAATCAGTTGCTGATAAACCTAAGTTTTCTCAACATGAAATATTGCTCTACTATGCAAGAAATAAAACAGAACTTAAAAGAATTGCAGGCCAGAAGTTTTGCAAACTAAATTCATACGCTGGAAATATTGCAATAATGTCTACAAACTTTTAACTGGTATTATAAGTTATGGGCAAGTCCAAATTACATTTAATTGTAAGAAACAGACCATTCAGTTTATAAGCAAAGCTATCTACTTGGTTAGCTTGACCTAAAATTTTATGAAGGCCTACGTAGTATACTTTTTGAACTACAACAGAAAACTTTTCTTGATTCATATTAAAAGAAACACCTTAAATTTACTGAAATAGCCAACCCATACCCACCTACACATAAACACATCCATTACAAGTACTTTTTCTGAATTAATTCAAAGATTTGGCCATTGCTGCAATATGCTATTATACTAAACTCCTCTATGGCACTAACAGGCAGAACACATATTGGTAATATTTACGTTAAATATTTTTTTTTTCTTTCAAAAAACGAGTAGGAGAACTTTCACGACACAAAACTGTCTTTCTTCAAGTTTGAAAAGGCTCTAAGAGTGAGCTGTTTAAACCACGAAATCTACCTACGAACATGAAATGCTAACAACTAACCAAACAGCCTTATTGAAAATGGACTAATGATGATACAAAATACATTTTACTTGGCTATCCAACTTCTCCAACTCTTCTGTTACTCAAATTTAATATAATTTTTAAATTAATTTATCAGAAGCACTTTCAAAAACCTACACATTTTTAGTCAACAGTCTGGTTCAAATATTCCTATAATAACGACATAAAAAACTGAAATTTTAAAGTGATATTCTTCTACAGATGTGTCTTGTTAGCTTAGAAGATCCTCCCTTCATGATTTTAAGAATTTAATCAAAAGCCTTCAAAAATAAATTTAAAAATTGGTACCACTGATGCACTTAACAAAAAATAATCCTTTAAACAATTAGAATGTGTTCTGCCTGTTAAAATTTAATTTACAAAATAAATATAACATAAAATCGACAGTAAGTTTACAGAATGCCAGTGAGCTTTACAGGGCAAATAATCTATTGTCTTGAACAAATCTTAAGAACAAGTAATGCAAGAACCTCTGTATTCAATAGACCAAATGACAATCTTACCCCTTTATCTAACTTCTAAAATTGCAACATTAAACCAGCTAACATTGAAATATTAAATTGGCTAACATTGTAACATTAAACTGGCTAACACTGTAATATTAAATTGGAAAATAAACGAGCGATTGTATTATAGAAAATGACATGAGCCAAAGCAAGTTTGAAATTCAATGCGCAAGGTGTGACACTGATACATTTTGAATGTTTTTACAATGAACTGCTATCAGGAAATATAGTATAATTAATATATTTAATATGAATTATAACAAAGCTTTCTCACTGAAATGGAATCTAAATTGTGGTTACAAAATCTGAAATCTGATTCATGCTGAAAAGTCAACCGAACTCTAAATTTGAAAAACACACAGGAATGGTAGTCTATCAATAAATGAGATCTGTTTGGTTGTTTTTCACTGTCAGAATGTGGAAAAAAAGATGAATAAACTCATTAATAACTAAAGAACCATGGTTTTACAGTGCCTTAATATCATATATCACAAGACAAGCTTAAATGCAATGTGTTTTTTGACTGTTTTTGCTAATTCTTGTGTGATTCTTCAAATGTACTCCTTCAAATTCTTTGTAATACAAGCAATGTTGCTATTTTCAATCTCCTTAATCATTTCACTTTCAAAGATATATGTTAAAACACTAAAATATGATTTAAGATATTTCAAAACAAAAGATTGACAATAATTACGCATGTTTCTTTCACAGTTAACCTGAGCCTCATATAAACCAGATAACTTCTTTTTGAAAGTTAAAATAAAGAATCTGCTACAGTAATAATAATAATAATAATAATAATAATAATAATAATAATAATAATAATAATAATAATAATAATAATAATAATAATAATAATGACTGATGACTACTGTTGCTTATCCAGCCAATGTCTAACTTATGCAAGAGGAACTGATTGATTTACATAAAACCACATATAGAATAATGACTACATTTTGCTAATGGTATATTAAATATAATAATCTATGTTACATGGATATCAAGTCATCGTTTAACGAACCCTGACCTATGTTAATGCAACGCCAAAATCTTGGGGTGAACTGAAAGTGAATTACTTCTGGAAGTTTTGGCTGCAAGGCCAAGCACTGGTGCACTTTCCGCCAATCAGCACTTAAGAAATTGAAGAGATTTGGAGTTAGTGTGGTTGGACTAAAAAGAAGTGGGTGCAGCTAGGGGCCTAAGGGATACCTCAAACAGCCTACAGCGATGCCTACAGTGCACCATGTGAGTGAACCTATTTACAAAAGCATATGGTTTACAGTCTACAGGAAACACCTGCAACTCTAGGCACATAAATCACGCAAAAATTATTATACTTTTTTGCATTCTGTTGTACGAATAAGCTCGCTGGCATCTGTGCAACTTAAAATTATTAAAATTATTTAACATATGATTTCGCCATTACGTGACACTACTATACAATCAGTTCAAAATTATCACAATTACTTGACAAATTATTTCATTACAAAGCATAACACTTACAAAATTCTTTTGAAAACTTAAAATCATCATAGTGTAACAATCATAAAATCCTTTAAGAAACTACATCAATTTTTCAAACAGTTCATATACAATCACACTGTTTCTTCCATCCAAATATTCCACAGTGTTTCATATATGTATACATCATGTTCAGCACAATCTTCATTGTATAAGAATTATACAATTACTTTTGAGACACTCTACTTCCGTTCAATTACTTGATAATACCAATTTCTAATTTATGATAATTACTATTCTATCTAAAGAAAGCGTACACTTTCAGTCACAGACTTCTGCTCATAATTCTTTGACAAAAAGTTCCCTAAACAGGGTTATGAACCTATGGGCTATGAACCTATAAACTGATGTTTCTTACAGGGTTACCAAGAAGGGGAAAACATCATCTGTACTAAGGAGCATTTTTTGAAGCCTATCTGAATATGACATTACAGAAATTATTAAATATAAAAAATTATTATCTCAACTTGACACCTTTCTGTACATTAGTTATCAGCTATAAAGTATGATTGTTTTTGTATATGCCTGCCATATATCAATCTCTTAAAACTGACTTTTAAGTGTATAGTAGAGGTTAGTTTAGGTGAGGAACTATGTAGAATTACTGTTGCTTATCAGAAATCTATACAATATTCAATTGCAGCTGTAATATATGGTCTTTATTACTTAAACTCTGCTACTTATCAGAAATCTAGATCATATTCAACTGCATGCTAAAATATAGGGTATTTGTTACTTAACAAACTCTGCTACTTATCAGAAATCTAGACAATCTTCAATTGCATGCTAAATCACAGGGTATTTGTTACTTAACAAACTCTGGTACTTATCAGAAATCTAGATAATATCCAAGTGCAAGCTACAATAGTTGAGGTTTCAAGACTCGGATACTGAGAAGGGAAGGAAAAACGAATAATGAGCAAGTGAACACCCCTATCAATCAATACTGAGTACTATCAACGATCAGGCAATACTCTCATAGTGTCAAACATTCATTGCACAACATTAAAATAAACGCACTCACGTTCCACGGTACCTACTAAGCCAAAACTACCACATAGGAATAAGGTACCTCTGAAAAATCATTTTAAAAACTAAAAAAAAAAAACTAAAGGCTCCCATACACATCACTCATGTATAAATTCGTACACACACAGCCCACAACACAAGATACCAGTCATTATACTTTGCTGGAAAGCAGCAACAAGAAATGTATGTAATAATTCTATTCAATTCTTCTCCTCGACTGAAGACGTGATAGGAAGGTAGGTGGGCGGGTGACGTTAGAGCAAATTCGATGTGTCTCAGATTTTAAATGATGCTGGCCTTATGCCAGAATGAGCTCTTGTTCCTTGGGCCAGAGTTCAAATGATAATTCTTCAGTGTAAGCTCTGGACTTTGTACAAATTCCAAAATCTGCAAAAAAATCTAGATTTTAGTAATGGCACTGAAAACATTCACAAATAATTCAGACGGGGAAAAACTCGGAAACATTTACTAACCTAACCCTCAACTTTTACACAACAAGTTGTTAAAATTGAAACCTACATAAGCAATATATTATAAATTTAATATCTTCACTAATATCTTGAGTCACCCTTTTCATGTTCAACTTCATAATTCTTAAGTTTTTGCCTACAGTACCCTACATAAAATTCTACCACCTGGCCATCTAATTTTCAAAACACTGCCTTGTTCCAGATTCCACCTCTTGTTTAATTATTATTATTACCATTATTAAGAAGATAAAACCTATTCATATGGAACAAGCCCACCAAAGGGGCCACTAACTTGAAATTCAAGCTTCCAAAGTACAGTATATATTATATGGTGTTCATTAGGAAGAAGTAAGAGGAGGCATAGGGATATAAAGAAAGACAAGATCTTACTGGCTAAGAAAGAAAAAATAAATGAATACATTAATACTGCAGATAGGTAAAACGTATTCAAATGCAAAGAGGATGCTACTAAGGCAGCAATGCATTGCATCTTTGCTTGAACTTCAAAACTTCCAATTGCACAACATTCTCCGGTAGGCTGCTTCACAGTCCAACGGCGTGAGAAATAAAGGCCCTCTGGAACTGAGAAGTTCTACAGTGAGGAACATTTGCTGCAAATATGGTTGCTCACAGCAGGAAAAGGGGATTCAGGATCAGTTGTGAACGTGACAGATCTCTGTTAAAATACAGCTTACAAAAAGTGACAAACAAGAGACCATCAGTCAATGGTCCAAGTCATAACTGCTAATAATAAGAAGGAATTCTTCAGGTGAGCCCTAGGAGAGTTCAGGCACAGGATGTCTACTTGGTCATGCCTACAAGTCTTATATAACCTACACTACAAGACTGCAGATAAATTTCTCAAGCTCTTTGATGAATGCTGTTGCTTCTAGTGAGTTTAAAAGACACTCTGACACTTTGTAATTCACTGGTGTCTTTGGGAGTAAGGTTAGCAAGTTCGTGGCATTCTGGGATGTATTTTTTGATAATACTGATAACAATAATGCCAAAACTTACTATAGATCTATCACAGAAAAGAGGAAATCAAATAAAATACAAATAAACTAGGCCTCTGTAACACCCAAACCTACGAAATCAATGAAAACATGAATGACAGAGATATCTGCTCAGAAACTAGAGGAAAATTGATATAATAACAAAACTTACATTAGATCTGCCAGAGCAAAGAGGAAATTAAATAAAACACAAATAAAAGGACAAATTTTAAATAAATCTGCATTTTTTATAACTAACAAACCTTCGGTCTTAATGTAAGGATAAATTCTCTGGCGTTAGCTGGAGTCCGGTTAAAAACAACCTAACAAAGCCAAAAAGTGCCAGCCTTCAAAATCCTTTGAACAGACAAGTTCTCTTTGAATGCCAAACAAAAGCCTAGACCTCTAACATTATGTGCTCCTATATGCACTGTGTTGGGACTGGTGCATGAAGTCGAACTACGGTATAAGCTTGTCTGATAGTTCCATGACGCCAAGAGGAGATCGTATTCTTGGACATTTCTTCCTTGTTCCGGCCAGTGCTAAGGAAAAGTCTTCAGGACCCTGGTCTCAGATGACGAGTCCTTTTCAGATAACAGCGTAGAGCTCTGACAGGGAAAAGGAGCAATTCGTCCAGATCGTTGTCAACAAAGTTATTAAGAGACAGTATGGAAAAGGATTCAAATCTGTCATCATGAGAAGGGGGGTTTTGAGTCTTAGCCACGAAAGTTAGAAGTACCCAGTGCCATCATACAGACATATCTCAATTACTATCAAACATTATTTGAGACTTGTCGATATGTGTTTCAATACCAAAAAAATTGGTTCGGTTGAGAACACAATATTTGGGTTTTATTACGCTAATCGGTAAACGAGGTAGCGAACATATTTAAGTTTTTTATGCTACCCGGCATAGGAAAGTTGACCTTTACCAACATTGTTCAAAGTACACTGGCTAACATCATACAGACATAACTCAAATCCTGTCAAACATCAATTGAGACTTGCAAATAACCATTTCATTACCATAAATACTGGTTCGGCAACAAACGCAATGTTTACGTTTCATTACATTAACTGGTAAAGGTGGTAGCGTGGTAAACTACGCTAAGGGTAGTTAACCAATTTGATTGTGAATTTGCTACTTTAGCAAATGTGATAAATTTGAATCAGATCTTAAAAACAAACAATAAAATACTGATCCTGAAAGCTTTAGGCTTGAAGGTTACTCGAAATCAGGGATAATACATCACTGAAATCCTGTCTCCGACCAGAAAATTTAAGAACAAAGCTGAGGTTGTCTGCTTGTAGTTCCTGCACTATACTTCGAGGCAATACCCACTAATTTTTTTCATTTAAGCTGCCGTGCAAGAAACTATAGGCCATGTAATTACTTGGTAATCACTTATATAAAACAATTAATTTCTTCTATAGAAAGCAGGCATTAATCTTACTGGTAAAAGTAATCGTTTTGTATCTAAAATATGGTATTAGCATTCACACTTAAGGCACTAGAACATAATAAACAAATTGGTTTTACAATCATACAATCTTTTCAGTGAATATCAAGCTGAGAAATCATAAATAAATGACTTGTACTTCCAAAACTGCTCTAGAAAACCCAGTGTATTAGTCAAGATGGTTCTTCATACAATGAAATCAATGAAAAAGTTCACTTATTCTGCATTGGGTTTTTTCAACGAAGTGACGATTCTTCTTCATTTTGACAACAGACGTCATTGGGACTAGCAGCCTATCCAGTGAGCTTATCTGTCGCCTCTAGTGACTCATAAAATATCTTCAGTGCCGCTGTCACAAGCAAGTTGCAAGTTTGTGTAACTTAGGCAGACCAACCTGAAATATAGAAGTAAAGATTGATGAGGGCACAATGCATTTACATATACTTCCAAAGACTTAGTACTGTGTTGGCCCCATGGAAATTTACAGTACACAGAATTGAGAGCCTACTCAAATTATTTAAATCACTTTCAAATTTCATAGTTACAAACCATTACTTTATAACAGTCTCGATTTCACAACCTGGTGAAGGTTACATCACATAATCCTGACTACTTTAATAAAATATACTTCTTAATCAACTTTTGTACACCTGGAGTCCACTAGTTAAAACTCAACCAGTCAGGAATTTATCAGCTTGAAATGACTGACTTAATTGTCTCCTGGGTTCCTATTATGATGAGAGCTGGGATCCACCCATGTAAATCATCCACGGGACGTGCTAAGTCACCTGCGTCTTAATTGCAACCAACTCTCACCTCTTGTTGTGTGATCCTATGGAAAAATGTTCTCCACATTTTAAACAGCTCTAGATTTTGTCCGACAGGTTTAAACGACTTTTGTCACTTAAATTGCACTAGAAATGTTCTAGCAGAACATCTAGCGTGCGACGACAACACACCCAACTGGTCTGGAAGTTTCATTTTCATGCCCCGGCAACCAGCCGTTGACAGGTAACCCTATATAGGTCTCCTTAGCTCTAACTGTAGTTAGCTATGGTCTAAGTTTGGGAGACCAACCCCCATAAAAAGAGAAAGAATTCAAGTCTCAAAAGACCTCGAAACCAACAATAGTTTTCAATACAGGCATGACTGAACAGAGCTCTAAACATGGCAATGATTATCTTGGCGGGAACACAAAAACTTTCCCCACTCATTTATTCTCCACTTCAAAACGCATGAGAGTGAGGATTACTACATCACATATCCTGACACTAAAACAACACAGAAATGATAAAATATGCTGACTTTATTCCAAGTTGACAGTGAAGACAGAACTGGAAAAAAGCTTGGTTAACATTCACGGCCTCCTTGGAGCTTAAAAAAGTTCAGTGTGATGTTTGTGATGTGGTAAGCAATGGTGTCTCCATCTTGGGATTTGGATAAACATACACAAGTAGCTGACTTACTTTCTGGTCAAAGGAAATGACAAAATATGAGACGTATATTGCATGAATGCAAGATAAGTAGGCAGTATGGGCACAGAAGTACTTATTTCAGTCCTGAGTGCATGGTTCCCCCCAAAGAGCAATACCCTCTGCTGATCACACCTTTCTGGGGTGGCTGAATTGTGTTATACTGTGACAAGAAATTCTTGGATGGTTGGATCTACAGCATATAAGTCCTTATATCAGCATCAAGAATGGAACTCGGTGCCATATATCTAGACAATAAAGAAAATAATCCAATATTTCCTGCAAGGGTATTAAAGACTTCTTCTTCTTCTTCTTTTAACGTGCTTTTTTCCCATTTTTTGTATGGGGTAAGCACGATGCCTTCTTTTGAAGGACTTTGATTTGGCTTTGAAGTAACAAAGACCCTATATTACAGCTTGCACTTGAAATTTTCTAGATCTCTTGTAACTAACAGACATTCCACATAGTTCCTAACCTAAACCAGTCTGTATTTTACACCTCAGATATATCTAAAAATATAAGTCTGAAATGGTAGCATACGAAAAAATCATTTTAATGTAGTAGCCGTAAGTACGAGTCCACTAAAGAGGTCCAATAAGTTGAGGTGTTACTATTAACTTTACTATAGTTAAAATTCCATTTCATGTTAGCTAGAGACAGTGGCTGTCATCACTGTTTAGCAATAATGGAATGCTGAAGCAGAAAGACCCAGTTCTTATCTTGCAAGAATTTGATACCAAGTGCCAGTCACAGTACATGTATTTCATGATGTGTTTTACTGCACTGTACGATGGAATATAAAAAAAATGGAATATAAAACTTAGGCCTAAGGCCAAGAGCTGAGATCTATGAAATCATTCAAGCCTGAATGGAAAATTGAAAGTAAAAAGGTTTGACAGGTGTAACCGGAGGAAAACCTAGCAGTTGCAATATGCAACAATTGTTAAGAGATGGTGGAAAGTAAGATGGAAGACAGAGAATATGAGTGGAGGTACTGCAAAAGGAATGAAAGGGGTTGCAGCTAGGGGCCGGAGGGACGCTGCAAAGAACTCAAAAGTAATGCCTACAGTGCATTGCGTGAGGTGCACTGACTGCACTAGGAGGGTACTGCACTGTAGGTATCGCAACCTTACCTAACACAAGACAAACAGATATCATATCACCCTCAAGACAGTTGTTAAACCTTCAAAAGGATAAAAATACTTTAACTTTTATGAATACAGTTTCTGATACAAACTTAGAGCAATTAAAAACCCTTAATCATTCATGTAATATGTACCTGTATCTTCAAGCTTTACAAAATAATTTTCATTGCTGAAAATATAACCCCACTACTGCACCACTGATATAAGAGTACCAGCCAGCTGTGCAGTTTCAGAATACATATGCCACACAACCCTTGAGATTCTATGTTTAATACATGACCAGTAATAGTTTTCAACACAAGAATTTAACATCACAGTTGGTATAGTCAGGCAAAACTTGGAAAATCCAAAAACTTTTTTTCGAAAAGCATCGGTTCATACGCTAAATAAACAATAACCTTGGTACATATAAAGGTGACAGCCACAAGAAAATATAGTTTATTAATAAAATTTTTATGCTAAACAATATATAAAAAGTGTATAGAATGCAGCACAGGTGAGATAAGTTGAAAAATTGACAGAGATAATGAGAAATTCGCCATATTTTGCCTATATTTTTACATTCATCTCCAAGGAGCTGATACTAAACACGGTGTCCCAAGGAGCTTCTACCCTGTTGAGCACCAGGCCCTAGGGGATTAATGCAAAAATACAGACAAAAGACAGCAAATTTTTCATCACTTTGGTCAATTTTAAAATGATCTTACCTGTACTGCATTCTTTCGAAGCCTGAATTTCAAGTCAATGGGCCCTGTGGGATTGTTCCATATAAATAGGGTTCACCTGAATATAATAATAATAATTCTGTACACTCTTTTCGCCAGTGTTTAGCCCCAGGGATAGTTGAGAAAGACAGACACAGGTTCTGCCAACCACAACAAGCCCAACCTTCCCTAGAATGCCGTGTCCTGACCTAACAAGGCCTTGCCTACCTTCCCTACTACCCTTCCAGGTATTATTTTATAAGTTGCCAATATACGAAAGAATATTGTAACCTACATTTTTGAAAAGAGCTCTTCATCCTCGTTATTTTGAACCCCATAAACACTACCCGCAAATGATAAATATCCTAGATAATGAATTTTATTAAAAAGCCTCAATTTTACGCCACTAAACAGTTCACTACTTCTTTCCCTTTCCACCGGCCGTTAGCTCAAAATATCATGCACATTCGCTTAGAGCGTTTGAAAAGCATTAATTTGAATACCAGAAACACTACTCAGAAATAAATACTGACATATAAAATGAATTTAATCAAAATAACCCCAATTTTTTACCTGAAAATTTCCTTAGTAGTGACGGACGACTTCCGGAGCTCCCTTCCGTGAGTATGTACTTTCGGTTGATGACGTAACCACTGGAGCACAGCCTACGCACATGCACTGTCCAATGAGTCCGATTGTTTCCATCCGGCGCGTTTTTTAAAGTCCGCCCACACATCCGAATTTCTCCACACATTTTGAATTGCTTCCGGTGTCTGCCAATAGAAGCAATCACATGACTTTTTCAACCAATTATAATGCACTATCCAAAAAAACACGTTATTAGACCTACACTTGCTCCTATTTGAATTTTAATATGAGCGTCATTCAGTACAATGGCTATTGTCCAAGTAACATGTGCAGGATGCCCACTTGATCCTTGGAGATTTATAAAGAACTTTCACAGTGAAAATGAGAACTTTTTGGAATATCTGAAAAGCCACGGAGTTCTCCCAACAGGTGTTGTATGCCCTAAGTGCGACGAATCCTGTAAATAACGTAGTGACAGACATCAATTTTACTGCGGCCGATACAGGAAGGTAAGTAAAAGTAAGAAACGAGTGCAGTGTAATTATTCAGTGTCACTGTACAAAGGCACCTTCTTAGACAATACCCACTTACAACCGTGGGAAATCGGCCTCTTTGTCAACCACTGGTTGGAAAAAAAATTCAGCCACAGTACGGTCATAAGGTGCCTACATTGGTCGACAAGAACAAGCGTAGACTGGCGGAGTTTTTGCTCCGAGGTTACTGTATCTTGGTTGAACAACCAAGAACCCATCGGAGGGCCAGGAATTGTGGTGGAAATTGATGAAACATTTTTCACCAAGTCAAAATATAATCGTGGACGAGAGTTAAAAAGCATTTGGCTTTTTGGGGGCATTGAACGTGTTGCAAAGAAAAAGTTCATTGTGCCTTTGCACCGAGAAGGACAGGACAGAAGTGCTGCAACTTTAATTCCTATTATCAGGAAATATATCCTCGCTGGCAGCACGGTAATGAGCGACGGCTGGGCTGCCTACAAGAATCTTGATCAGGAGGGATACGTCCACAGGGTCATCAACTACAGCGAGAACTTTGTGGACCCCGACGATTGTTCCGTTCACACTCAAAATATTGAGCGTGAATGGAGGAACATTAAGGAGTGGGCCAAAAGACCTGGCATTCGTACCGAGTACTTCGGACGATATTTGTTTTTAGATTATTACAGACATAACGCCCATCACCACTTCTTTTTAGAGGCCGCCAAGCTCTATCCACCACACGGCAGTCGACAACCGCCCACTGGTCAAGAGGATTTACCAGACTCCGATGCGGAACCTTCACATTCATCCGACAGCAATTAAGGAATGGCACAACAGTGACCAATTTTCATAACTCGGTTAGATTAGCTATTGCCCTTAATTGTTACAAGTTATTCTTTTAAAAATGAAGCCTAAGCCATTCAGAAACCAGTCATCCGAACATGCGGGTTGTATTGTTACGCCTACCGTAAACATCTTCCAACTGACAGTGCCGGACGGCGTTTGTGAGCGCATTTCACTACTCATTATGAAAGCTTGACTGTTTTTGTGTGTGTATTTTTGTTTTCCGAATTTGGATGCAGGTTCGTTTCGAAAACCCACATTTTTGGAACTGGGGGTAATGGCTTATTTTCCCAACTCCAAAACAGAAAGTTACGTTAATGCCTTATAATGGAACTGTAATCAGGGTATAACAGAATGGTTTTTCTGGCATATTTTCTCGCGTTTTTTACGAATTTAACACGTTGACTGCGATTGGCAATGCTGTGAAACGGCCCAATGGGCGTTCTCTTTAAACCCTCATAAAATCAGTAACTAGCTAGCTATTGACGTGAGAGTTGTTATGGTGTATCCCTAAGGTAAGCTGAGTGCTCAGCCAGTGTAAAAAGCGTGACTTTATGTGGTACACTTCGCCTGACATAACAAAAGTCTTAATTACAGGCGTTGTGTACCTAATATGGACATAATAGATGTGGTCATATATGGCTCATGTCGCCCAAAACTATTAGAGACAGTTCTGTTGGCGTTGTGTGCCAAATATGGTCACACTGTGGATGTTCAGTTATGGTGCATATCGCTCAGACTGATCTAGGGAATTACCGTATGCAACGTGCACCAGACGTGGCTCATACTCAGTGTGACTCTAAAGGCACACATCGCCCTGAATGATTGCACACGTTACTATAAGCAATATGTACAACATGTGGTCAACTGAAAAATGTGTAGAATTTCAATATATTGTTATTTTATAACAGATTTATTAGTCATTTGGTGTTTTGCAGACACACATGCACACACACGCACATGTATGTACATGCACACACACACACACACACACACACACACACACACATATATATATATATATATATATATATATATATATATATATATATATATATATATATATATATATATATATATGTGTGTGTGTGTGTGTGTGTGTGTATATATATAACCTTTGTATGTTTTCATGTGTACATGAAATTTGTAGTACACACACATGTGCATATAGGAATATATATAAACATACACATGAATATAATACATATAAGATGCACATACATGTTACAGACAGACACACATTAGGAAACATATATACAGGCTTTATTTTTGGTAATATAAATTTGTATTTTGCATAAATAAAAGTATTTATATACAAGTAAATTATTTAGGTCTTCTGCAGTTCTTATTCATATACTGTATCTGCCCATCTGTATACAGTAGCCCATTTTTCTGTACGTGTCTATCCATATATATATATATATATATATATATATATATATATATATATATATATATATATATATATATATATATATATATATATATATATATATATATATATATATATATACATACATACATACATACATGCATTACATACACTCATACATATATAGACTGATATACAAATTACCCATTGTCCCAATATGATGAAAAGTTAATTTGTTTTTCTTATGTAGAAGCAAAATAGAAAGAATATTAATTTTATACTTGTACTCTAAATACTACATGATTTCCTTCATCATACAAAATATAAATGGATATTTTTTCACCAAGAAAAGGACACTATTATATTTTACTTATGGACATTAATTGCTTTCAACATAAAATATAGGTTTTTCTGTTGTATTATGATGTGATTTGAATGATTTTGAGGTTTATTTCCATCGCAAATGAATACTTATCCTTCCCCGGCAAATGATATATACAAAATTAATAAAATTACGACTTGTCAGAATACTGCACCCCCCCTCTCCATAGAGGCAAAACTGTAATCAGTAAACACAGTTTTGCCGTATTAGCTATGGAGAGGGGGGTGCAGTATTCTGACAAGTCGTAATTTTATTAATTTTGTATACAGTATATCATTTGCCGGGGAAGGATAAGTATTCATTTGCGATGGAAATAAACCTCAAAATCATGCAAATCACATCATAATACAACGGAAAAACCTATGTTTTATGTTGAAAGCAATTAATGTCCATAAGTAAAATAATACCCCACTATTAATTTTTTTCAGAAGTAAAATGTTTACCAAACTGATTTATTTTTCTACTGAATTTATATAAATATAATCTAGGGTTAAAAGGATAGCATTTTTGTTGATCTAATGATAATGTTTTCTATTTTTTTTACTGAAAGAAAGAAAGAATTAAAAAAAAAAATATGCCCCTTTTGCCAGCATATGAAGATTATTTTCAGTAATAAATAAAGTGTTTAGTTAATGTTCTAGTTTAATTTAATTAATTTCCAATATATTACAATAATATTTTGGTATAAAAAAGCCTATTTTGATAAAATTTTGGATACTTGAAAAAAAGATATAATTCTTAGCATGTGTACCACATAGGGTACACATCGCTCATTCAGAGAGTCCCCTGTGAACCATATATGGAGCACATAGCAGTCAACGTGTTAATATCGAATTTGGTCGGAAATGCACAGTTCTGGGGTTAGAGTATTGGTACCCTAACTCCACAACTATTGATTTCCCAGTAAATTCGTCACCAAATTCGTTCAAAACACGTGAAAATATGCTAGAAAAACCATTCTGTTAACCAATGGGGAATATTGGCAACTTATAAAATTTTACCGTCTTCCAAACCTCACTTGGGAAGACGTTCCCTGACCTGGCCATGGGGGCTTTGCCTCCCTCCATTGCCCCCTAGAAGTAACACTGAACATGGAAAATGCCTGCTGACTACCCAGATTGATATCTAGGGTGAGGCTATACCCACGATACCCCTCCCTCGATAATGTATGGGTCAGGCCACCCTCAAATACCTCGGACACCCCTAAGGGAATACCCTACCGTGATATGGAACCTAATATTTTACAGGTGTTTACGGCATTGTTTCACACAAGTTACGTTTACATGACGCTTGAAAATAAGTCTAAATGAAATAACGACGTAACGGGCGATACTTACGATCACTATATGACGAAATAAAAAGGCAAATGCGACGAAATAACTAGGTTGTCACGAAGGGAAAGGTTGGTCCCACGTGGCGGCCATCGGTTTGTTTACGTTATGACGTCAGCGATAACGAGCCTAAAATAAAATCCTAAAAAAATATGTGAAATCGTAATATAATTCATGAAATGTCATTGAATTATGTTCATTAAAATACTATAATTATTTATCATTATATTTAGGGAAAGGTTGGTCCCACGTGGCGGCCATCGGTTTGTTTACGTTCTGACGTCAGCGATAACGAGCTTAAAATAAAAACGTAAAACATATACGAAATCATAATATAATTTATGAAATGTCATTGAATTATGTTCATTAAAATACTATAATTATTTATCATTATATTTAAGATTCATATTCTACATCGTATCTGTGGTATTAAATTTCAGATTCGTATTCTTCGTAATTCCCTTTGTTCTCGTGTTTGAATTATTTTCGTAAGTATTTTAAATGTATTTAATATTTATGTTCAATATCACATTCAACATATGTTTAAAAGGGATTATCTTCGCAATTAACTTTATGTTTGTCTGATTTACGAAATTTACGGGGACTGCGACGCTATAGCTACCTATTGACAGCTGAAATAACTAAAATAACAAAAAAAAAGTACAAAAAAAGAACAACAAATACTAACTGATAACTTTGTTTATTTGCATAAACATTCAACCTTCGATTTTACGTAAATAACAACGATTTTCAAGAGTTTGATATAAGATATATATTAACAAACCTATCTTGTTTTCTCTGGTCTTAAATATTGTTCTTTATGTTCGCTAAAATTGCCAAATAAATTAATTTTAAAAAGATTGTTAAGCAACTATTCAACTTTTGGCTTTAAACAGTATATAACTATTGTCTAAGCTTTAACTGATTAGCATAGATAAATATTATATTTATATATTTCACGACATATAAGAAAAAAGAAATATTTTTATTGCTTTTTTTGTAAAAAGCTATCATTATTGATGTATTTTGATTAAAACTAAGAAATAAAAAAGATATTTTCCTATGAATGTCTGGTAAAACAAACAGACAGATGAACTTTGAAACCTGACTCAGATTTTAAAGTAAAACATGACGAATCGTTTTATCGATCATTAAATGGGCAATGCAGGATTGCTAACTGAATTAATTAATTATTCATAAGTGATGAGTTAATATAAAGTTAGATTTGACCTCAAAGAGATACTTTTGTGGATGATATCTCGAGTCGTCCTATAAAACCTTATCTTGACATCATTTAGGGAATGAAATTTATGAATGAATGACGTCACTATCCTGAAGATTACGTAATCAGTTACCATGGTAACCGAGGTTCGTAGGCAAATTCTAAAACAAAGTCTATTAGTTTTAATGGTAAAACTTATGTAATAAAAGTTATATTTATAAACCACTATATCAAGACTAGTTATTTTTATTATATATTTATGTAAATATACTTTTAAATTACGAATTTATCAATAAAAATATAAATTTATGAGCTCACTACTCACGGCGTATGGTTATACTGCTAAACTGACTACTGCATTTCGAAAAGAAGGCAGAAATTGGCAACTTTACTACAATTTGCGTTCAATAAGTAGATTATTTAGCGATTTACATGACAGTATTTTGCATGAAATAGATTGACAAACCTTTCTTGTTTTCTCTGGTCCTATATATTGTTTTTTGTGTTTGCTAAAATTGCCAAATAAATTAATTTTAAAAAGATTGTTAAGCAACTATTAAACTTTTGGCTTTAAACAGTATATAACTATTGTCTAAGCTTTAACTGATTAGCATAAATAAATATTATATTTATATATTTCACGACATATAAGAAAAAAGAAATATTTTTATTTCTATTACTGTAAAAAGCTATCATTATTGAAGTATATTGATTAAAACTAAGAAATAAAAAAAGGTATTTTCCTATGAATGTCTGGTAAAACAAACAGACAGATGAACTTTGAAACCTGACTCAGATTTTAAAGTAAAACATGACGAATCGTTTTATCGATCATTAAATGGCAATGCAGGATTGCTGACTGCATTAGTTAATTATTCATATGTAATGAGTTAATATAAAGTTAGATTTGACCTCAAAGAGATACTTTTGTGGATGATATCTCGAGTCGTCCTATAAAGCCTTATCTTGACATCATTTAGGGAATGAAATTTATGAATGAATGACGTCACTACCCTGAAGATTACGTAATCAGTTACCATGGTAACCGAGGTTCGTAGGCAAATTCTAAAACAAAGTCTATTAGTTTTAATGGTAAATCTTATGTAATAAAAGTTATATTTATATACCACTATATCAAGACTAGTTATCTTTATTATCTATTTATGTAAATATACTTTTAAATTACGAATTTATCAATAAAAATATAAATTTATGAGCTCGCTACTCACGGCGTATGGTTATACTGCTAAACTGACTACTGCATTTCGAAAAGAAGGCAGAAATTGGCAACTTTACTACAATTTGCGTTCAATAAGTAGATTATTTAGCGATTTACATGACAGTTTTTTGCATGAAATATATTAACAAATCTATCTTGTTTTCTCTGGTCCTAAATATTGATTTTTGTGTTTGCTAAAATTCCCCAGGAAATTAATTTTAAAAAGATTGTTAAGCAACTATTAAACTTTTGGCTTTAAACAGTATATAACTATTGTCTAAGCTTTAACTGCTTAGCATAAATAAATATTATATTTATATTTTTCGCGACATATAAGAAATAAGAAGTATTTTTATTTCTATTACTGTAAAAAGCTATCATTAATGAAGTATTTTTATTAAAACTAAGAAATAAAAAAAGGTATTTTCCTATGAATGTCTGGTAAAACAAACAGACAGATGAACTTTGAAACCTGACGCAGATTTTAAAGTAAAACATGACGAATCGTTTTATCGATCATTAAATGGGCAATGCAGGATTGCTGACTGCATTAGTTAATTATTCATAGTTAATGAGTTAATACAAAGTTAGATTTGACCTCAAAGAGATACTTTTGTGGATGATATCTCGAGTCGTCCTATAAAGCCTTATCTTGACATCATTTAGGGAATGAAATTTATGAATGAATGACGTCACTACCCTGAAGATTACGTAATCGGTTACCATGGTAACCGAGGTTTGTAGGTGTATCTTAAAACAAAGTCTATTAGTTTTAACGGTAAATCTTATGTAATAAAAGTTATACTTATATACCACTATATCAGGACCACTTATTTTTATTATTTATTTATGTAAATATACTTTTAAATTACGAATTTATCAATAAAAATATAAATTTATGAGCTCGCTACTCACGGCGTATGGTTATACTGCTAAACTGACTACTGCATTTCGAAAAGAAGGCAGAAATTGGCAACTTTACTACAATTTGCGTTCAATAAGTAGATTATTTAGCCATTTACATGACAGTTTTTTGCATGAAATATATTAACAAATCTTTCTTGTTTTCTCTGGTCCTATATATTGTTTTTTGTGTTTGCTAAAATTCCCCAGGAAATTAATTTTAAAAAGATTGTTAAGCATTTATTCAACTTTTGGCTTTAAACAGTATATAACTATTGTCTAAGCTTTAATTGATTAGCATAAATAAATATTATATTTATATATTTCACGACATATAAGAAAAAAGAAATATTTCTATTTCTATTACTGTAAAAAGCTATCATTATTGAAGTATTTTGATTAAAGCTAAGAAATAAAAAAAGGTATTTTCCTATGAATGTCTGGTAAAACAAACAGACAGATGAACTTTGAAACCTGACGCAGATTTTAAAGTAAAACATGACGAATCGTTTTATCGATCATTAAATGGGCAATGCAGGATTGCTGACTGCATTAGTTAATTATTCATAGGTAATGAGTTAATATAAAGTTAGATTTGACCTCAAAGAGATACTTTTGTGGATGACATCCCGAGTCGTCCTATAAAACCTTATCTTGACATCATTTAGGGAATGAAATTTATGAATGAATGACGTCACTATCCGGAAGATTACGTAATCGGTTACCATGGTAACCGAGGTTCGTAGGCGAATTCTAAAACAAAGTCTATTAGTTTTAATGGTAAAGCATATGTAATAAAAGTTATATTTATATACCACTATATCAGGACCACTTATTTTTATTATCTATTTATGTAAATATACTTTTAAATTACGAATTTATCAATAAAAATATAAATTTATGAGCTCACTACTCACGGCGTATGGTTATACTGCTAAACTGACTACTGCATTTCGAAAAGAAGGCAGAAATTGGCAACTTTACTACAATTTGCGTTCAATAAGTAGATTATTTAGCGATTTACATGACAGTATTTTGCATGAAATATATTAACAAACGTTTCTTGTTTTCTCTGGTCCTAAATATTGTTTTTTGTGTTTGCTAAAATTCCCCAGGAAATTAATTTTAAAAAGATTGTTAAGCAACTATTCAACTTGTGGCTTTAAACAGTATATAACTATTGTCTAAGCTTTAACTGATTAGCATGAATAAATATTATATTTATATATTTCACGACATATAAGAAAAAAAAAGTATTTTTATTTCTATTACTGTAAAAACCTATCATTATTGAAGTATATTGATTAAAACTAAGAAATAAAAAAAGGTATTTTCCTATGATTGTCTGGTAAAACAAACAGACAGATAAACTTTGAAACCTGACGCAGATTTTAAAGTAAAACATGACGAATCGTTTTATCGATCATTAAATGGGCAATGCAGGATTGCTGACTGCATTAGTTAATTATTCATAGGTAATGAATTAATATAAAGTTAGATTTGACCTCAAAGAGATACTTTTGTGGATGATATCTCGAGTCGTCCTATAAAGCCTTATCTTGACATCATTTAGGGAATGAAATTTATGAATGAATGACGTCACTATCCTGAAGATTACGTAATCGGTTACCATGGTAACCGAGGTTCGTAGGCGAATTCTAAAACAAAGTCTATTAGTTTTAATGGTAAAACTTATGTAATAAAAGTTATATTTATATACCAATATATCAAAACTAGTTATCTTTATTATCTATTTATGTAAATATACTTTTAAATTACGAATTTATCAATAAAAATATAAATTTATGAGATCGCTACTCACGGCGTATGGTTATACTTCTAAACTGACTACTGCATTTCGAAAAGAAGGCAGAAATTGGCAACTTTACTACAATTTGCGTTCAATAAGTAGATTATTTAGCCATTTACATGACAGTTTTTTGCATGAAATAGATTAACAAACCTTTCTTGTTTTCTCTGGTCCTAAATATTGTTTTTTGTGTTTGCTAAAATTCCCCAGGAAATTAATTTTAAAAAGATTGTTAAGCATTTATTCAACTTTTGGCTTTAAACAGTATATAACTATTGTCTAAGCTTTAACTGGTTTGCATAAATAAATATTATATTTATATATTTCACGACACATAAGAAAAAAAAAGTATTTTTATTTCTATTACTGTAAAAATCTATCATTATTGAAGTATTTTGATTAAAACTATGAAATAAAAAAAGGTATTTTCCTATGAATGTCTGGTAAAACAAACAGACAGATGAACTTTGAAACCTGACGCAGATTTTAAAGTAAAACATGACGAATCGTTTTATCGATCATTAAATAGGTAATGCAGGATTGCTGACTGCATTAGTTAATTATTCATAGGTAATGAGTTAATATAATGTTAGATTTACCTCAAAGAGATACTTTTGTGGATGATATCTCGAGTCGTCCTATAAAGCCTTATCTTGACATCATTTAGGGAATGAAATTTATGAATGAATGACGTCACTATCCTGAAGATTACGTAATCAGTTACCATGGTAACCGAGGTTTGTAGGCAAATTCTAAAACAAAGTCTATTAGTTTTAATGGTAAAGCTTATGTAATAAAAGTTATATTTATATACCACTATATCAGGACTACTTATTTTTATTATTTATTTATGTATATATACTTTTAAATTACGAATTTATCAATAAAAATATAAATTTATGAGATCGCTACTCACGGCGTATGGTTATACTGCTAAACTGACTACTGCATTTCGAAAAGAAGGCAGAAATTGGCAACTTTACTACAATTTGCGTTCAATAAGTAGATTATTTTAGCGATTTACGTGACAGTGTTTTGCATGAAATAGATTAAAAAACCTTTCTTGTTTTCTCTGGTCCTAAATATTGTTTTTTGTGTTTGCTAAAATTCCCCAAGGAAATTAATTTTAAAAAGATTATTAAGCAACTATTAAACTTTTGGCTTTAAACAGTATATAACTATTGTCTAAGCTTTAACTGATTAGCATAAATAAATATTATATTTATATATTTCACGACATATAAGAAAAAAGAAATATTTTTATTTCTATTACTGTAAAAAGCTATCATTATTGAAGTATTTTGATTAAAACTAAGAAATAAAAAAAGGTATTTTCCTATGAATGTCTGGTAAAACAAACAGACAGATGAACTTTGAAACCTGACGCAGATTATAAAGTAAAACATGACGAATCGTTTTATCGATCATTAAATGGGCAATGCAGGATTGCTGACTGCATTAGTTAATTATTCATAGGTAATGAGTTAATATAAAGTTAGATTTGACCTCAAAGAGATACTTTTGTGGATGACATCCCGAGTCGTCCTATAAAGCCTTATCTTGACATCATTTAGGGAATGAAATTTATGAATGAATGACGTCACTACCCGGAAGATTACGTAATCGGTTACCATGGTAACCGAGGTTCGTAGGCGAATTCTAAAACAAAGTCTATTAGTTTTAATGGTAAAGCATATGTAATAAAAGTTATATTTATATACCACTATATCAGGACCACTTATTTTTATTATCTATTTATGTAAATATACTTTTAAATTACGAATTTATCAATAAAAATATAAATTTATGAGCTCACTACTCACGGCGTATGGTTATACTGCTAAACTGACTACTGCATTTCGAAAAGAAGGCAGAAATTGGCAACTTTACTACAATTTGCGTTCAATAAGTAGATTATTTAGCGATTTACATGACAGTATTTTGCATGAAATATATTAACAAACGTTTCTTGTTTTCTCTGGTCCTAAATATTGTTTTTTGTGTTTGCTAAAATTCCCCAGGAAATTAATTTTAAAAAGATTGTTAAGCAACTATTAAACTTTTGGCTTTAAACAGTATATAACTATTGTCTAAGCTTTAAGTGGTTAGCATGAATAAATATTATATTTATATATTTCACGACATATAAGAAAAAAAAAGTATTTTTATTTCTATTACTGTAAAAACCTATCATTATTGAAGTATATTGATTAAAACTAAGAAATAAAAAAAGGTATTTTCCTATGATTGTCTGGTAAAACAAACAGACAGATGAACTTTGAAACCTGACGCAGATTTTAAAGTAAAACATGACGAATCGTTTTATCGATCATTAAATGGGCAATGCAGGATTGCTGACTGCATTAGTTAATTATTCATAGGTAATGAATTAATATAAAGTTAGATTTGACCTCAAAGAGATACTTTTGTGGATGATATCTCGAGTCGTCCTATAAAGCCTTATCTTGACATCATTTAGGGAATGAAATTTATGAATGAATGACGTCACTACCCGGAAGATTACGTAATCGGTTACCATGGTAACCGAGGTTCGTAGGCGAATTCTAAAACAAAGTCTATTAGTTTTAATGGTAAAACTTATGTAATAAAAGTTATATTTATATACCAATATATCAAAACTAGTTATATTTATTATCTATTTATGTAAATATACTTTTAAATTACGAATTTATCAATAAAAATATAAATTTATGAGATCGCTACTCACGGCGTATGGTTATACTTCTAAACTGACTACTGCATTTCGAAAAGAAGGCAGAAATTGGCAACTTTACTACAATTTGCGTTCAATAAGTAGATTATTTTAGCGATTTACGTGACAGTGTTTTGCATGAAATAGATTAAAAAACCTTTCTTGTTTTCTCTGGTCCTAAATATTGTTTTTTGTGTTTGCTAAAATTCCCCAAGGAAATTAATTTTAAAAAGATTATTAAGCAACTATTAAACTTTTGGCTTTAAACAGTATATAACTATTGTCTAAGCTTTAACTGATTAGCATAAATAAATATTATATTTATATATTTCACGACATATAAGAAAAAAGAAATATTTTTATTTCTATTACTGTAAAAAGCTATCATTATTGAAGCATTTTGATTAAAACTAAGAAATAAAAAAAGGTATTTTCCTATGAATGTCTGGTAAAACAAACAGACAGATGAACTTTGAAACCTGACGCAGATTATAAAGTAAAACATGACGAATCGTTTTATCGATCATTAAATGGGCAATGCAGGATTGCTGACTACATTAGTTAATTATTCATAGGTAATGAGTTAATATAAAGTTAGATTTGACCTCAAAGAGATACTTTTGTGGATGACATCCCGAGTCGTCCTATAAAGCCTTATCTTGACATCATTTAGGGAATGAAATTTATGAATGAATGACGTCACTATCCTGAAGATTACGTAATCGGTTACCATGGTAACCGAGGTTCGTAGGCGAATTCTAAAACAAAGTCTATTAGTTTTAATGGTAAAGCATATGTAATAAAAGTTATATTTATATACCACTATATCAGGACCACTTATTTTTATTATCTATTTATGTAAATATACTTTTAAATTACGAATTTATCAATAAAAATATAAATTTATGAGCTCACTACTCACGGCGTATGGTTATACTGCTAAACTGACTACTGCATTTCGAAAAGAAGGCAGAAATTGGCAACTTTACTACAATTTGCGTTCAATAAGTAGATTATTTAGCGATTTACATGACAGTATTTTGCATGAAATATATTAAAAAACGTTTCTTGTTTTCTCTGGTCCTAAATATTGTTTTTTGTGTTTGCTAAAATTCCCCAGGAAATTAATTTTAAAAAGATTGTTAAGCAACTATTAAACTTTTGGCTTTAAACAGTATATAACTATTGTCTAAGCTTTAAGTGGTTAGCATGAATAAATATTATATTTATATATTTCACGACATATAAGAAAAAAAAAGTATTTTTATTTCTATTACTGTAAAAACCTATCATTATTGAAGTATATTGATTAAAACTAAGAAATAAAAAAAGGTATTTTCCTATGATTGTCTGGTAAAACAAACAGACAGATGAACTTTGAAACCTGACGCAGATTTTAAAGTAAAACATGACGAATCGTTTTATCGATCATTAAATGGGCAATGCAGGATTGCTGACTGCATTAGTTAATTATTCATAGGTAATGAATTAATATAAAGTTAGATTTGACCTCAAAGAGATACTTTTGTGGATGATATCTCGAGTCGTCCTATAAAGCCTTATCTTGACATCATTTAGGGAATGAAATTTATGAATGAATGACGTCACTATCCTGAAGATTACGTAATCGGTTACCATGGTAACCGAGGTTCGTAGGCGAATTCTAAAACAAAGTCTATTAGTTTTAATGGTAAAACTTATGTAATAAAAGTTATATTTATATACCAATATATCAAAACTAGTTATATTTATTATCTATTTATGTAAATATACTTTTAAATTACGAATTTATCAATAAAAATATAAATTTATGAGATCGCTACTCACGGCGTATGGTTATACTTCTAAACTGACTACTGCATTTCGAAAAGAAGGCAGAAATTGGCAACTTTACTACAATTTGCGTTCAATAAGTAGATTATTTAGCCATTTACATGACAGTTTTTTGCATGAAATAGATTAACAAACCTTTCTTGTTTTCTCTGGTCCTATATATTGTTTTTTGTGTTTGCTAAAATTCCCCAGGAAATTAATTTTAAAAAGATTGTTAAGCATTTATTCAACTTGTGGCTTTAAACAGTATATAACTATTGTCTAAGCTTTAACTGGTTTGCATAAATAAATATTATATTTATATATTTCACGACACATAAGAAAAAAAAAGTATTTTTATTTCTATTACTGTAAAAGTCTATCATTATTGAAGTATTTTGATTAAAACTAAGAAATAAAAAAAGGTATTTTCCTATGAATGTCTGGTAAAACAAACAGAAAGATGAACTTTGAAACCTGACGCAGATTTTAAAGTAAAACATGACGAATCGTTTTATCGATCATTAAATAGGTAATGCAGGATTGCTGACTGCATTAGTTAATTATTCATAGGTAATGAGTTAATATAAAGTTAGATTTGACCTCAAAGAGATACTTTTGTGGATGATATCTCGAGTCGTCCTATAAAGCCTTATTTTGACATCATTTAGGCAATGAAATTTATGAATGAATGACGTCAATAGCCTGAAGATTACGTAATCGGTTACCATGGTAACCGAGGTTTGTAAGCGAATTCTAAAACAAAGTCTATTAGTTTTAATGGTAAAGGTTATGTAATAAAAGTTATATTTATAAACCACTATATCAAGACTAGTTATTTTTATTATTTATTTATGGAAATATACTTTTAAATTACGAATTTATCAATAAAAATATAAATTTATGAGATCGCTACTCTCGGCGTATGGTTATACTGCTAAAGTGACTGCTTCAAGTCGAAAAGAAGGCAGAAATTGGCAACTTTAATAAATTTACTACAATTTGCGTTCGATAAGTAGGTTATTTTAGCGATTTACGTGACAGTGTTTTGCATGGATATTTATTAATATACACAGAAATATTTAAAGGTGAATAAAATGAGTTTTAATATCTATCCAATCTATAAAAACGAATTTTAAAAGCAACTGAAAGGCAACTCTTCCATTCAACCCACTCGCTATCTTCTCATGTTCCCTCCACTTGTTATTTGCTGTTGGTCCAGAATTTGAGTTTTCGCTCCTAAGTTCTCTTGTAAATTATCTTAAGTTCGGCAGTAAGTAAGCAATTACAGTTTGCTTTAAAATCACCTCTTCAGAACCTATAGTGAGTTACAGTAATCCTATACGTTTTCTAAGAAAATTTATTAAGATTTGTCAAAACCACACTCAATTAACTATATATATATATATATATATATATATATATATATATATATATATATATATATATATATATATATATTCCTGGACTAAAACTGGTTACTAAAACTGGCATCACAACAAGTGTGTTTTTACACAATCTTAATAAATTCTCTTAGGAAATGTATAGGATACTGTAACTCACTATAGGATTTTGTAAGAGGGGATTTAAGGCAAATTGGGATGTGTGTATATGTATGTATATGTGTGTATATATATATATATATATATATATATATATATATATATATATATATATATATATATATATATATATGTGTGTGTGTGTGTGTGTGTGTGTGTGTGTTTGTGTGTGTGTGTGTGTGTGTGTGTGTAAATTCATAGGCATAGACTACATAGACTAAGTTTGTAATATATATTATAATACAAGTTTTTATTTTTCATGTTACATTACAGTAACTTACAGCCACTGTATGACTATAATAATTTTCATAACCCCCCTTGATTAAATTATATTGAAAAGAAGGCAGATAAATAAGAGCGAAAAACTCAATTCTGGCCCAACAGCAACTCATAAGTCGTGGGATCCCGAGGCGACAGTCGAATAGAAGAGTTGCCTTTCGTTACTTTTAAAATTCGTTTGTTATAGATTGGATATACATCAAAACTCAGTTTCTTTATCTTGTCGTATTTCCGTGTATATTAATAAATATTCATGCAAAAAACTGTAATGTAAATCTCTACAATAACCTAATTATCGAACGTAAATGACGATAGATTTGAGCGAAAGTTGCCAGTTTCTGCATTCTTTTCGAGTTGACGCAGACGACAATTTAGCAGTATAACCATAAGGCGTGAGTAGCGATCTCATATAATTCTATTTCTATTGATAAATTCGGCATTTAAACAGTATTTCTATAAATATACAAGTAATAAAACTTATTTTGATATATTAGTATACAAATAATCTATTATTATATAAGTTGTATCATAAAAACTAATAGACTTTGTTTTGAAATTCTTTAGCAAACCTTGGTTCCCATGGAAACCAGTTCTCTTTCCCGCCAATTTGGTCTCGTATGAGCCAATTTCTTCCAAACAGCACTTCATAAACCGGAGGGTTCCTCTGATCGAGTGAAATCTGAGCGGGAAAGCTTTCGTACCTGATTGGCTCTCAATTACGTCATCAACACCTCCTCTGATTGGCTATAGATTGTGTTTCTGCAGACGAATTTTCTTAGTATGGCCACAAGTCATAGTAAGATCTTGCAAATAATTTCTTTTATATGCTTTTTTGAGAGGAGTAATATAGATAGAAATTTAAAATAATTATTTAATTTACTAAAAAAGCTTTTATTAATTTATTAAAAGAATTTATAATGGTCGACTAAATGTTAAAAGTACATAGAATCGTCTATGGGTTTTTCTACCAGATGACGTTATTTGCAGTATATCCAAACAGTAAGAAAAGCTATCCAAAATACTTTCATTTTTTTATCACCCTTTAAATAATTCTGATGGGTAATATTTTAAAAAAACATACTTAATAAATAATTAAAACTGATTTAAATAGTACAAAAAGCTATTTTGAAGCCTATCAAGTAAAACATATGTAAGGTGATTTGCAATGCAGTTTTGGTTATAGTTTTAAGCGTTCGTGAGAACTTTATGAATGGAGCGAATGGGAAAGTTGCTTTTTATTACTTTTAAAATCGTTTTTATACATTGGATATGTATCAAAACACAATTTCCTCATCTTCCCATATTTATTTGTATATTAATGAATATTCATGCAAAAAAACTGTCACGTAAATCATTGAAATTACTTATTTATCGAAGGTAAATGACGACAGATTTGAGTGAAAAATGCCAGTTTCTGCCTTCTTTTGGAATTGAAGCAGACGACAATTGAGCAGTATAACCATACGGCGTGAGTAGCGATCTCAAAACTTTATTTTTTTATTGATAAATTAGGCAATTTAAGAGTAACATAACAGTAAAAACTGAAATTAAATGTACTTTAAAATATTTCGAATGAATATTAATGTTTTATTTTTACATTTTATTGCAAAAACAGATCAATTTTGTTTTGAAATTTAGGTACAAACCTCGGTTGCCATGGAAACCGATAGCGTAATCGTCGAGGCCAGTGACGTCATCTTTCATTCATAAATTCGATTCTCTGCAAAATAAAAAGTTACGTAGCTCTTTTTTTATTCGTTAATAATATTAAAGGCTGCTGTTATTGTAGGTTTTAACCCTTAGGTTAAGTTCATGATAAAGTCTTTTATTTCAAATTAATTCCTTTTTAAATATATGTTGAAAAACACTAAAAAAATATAAAAAAAAGGTTTATGCTATTTTCACTTTATTTAACCTTATAACGTGCTTTTCTCGGCATTAAATTGCTATAGAGTCATTCCTTAATGATTTATTTAGATTCTAGAAGCATATTCTCTTTCATATAATGCTTTTTTTGGTAAGAAATACGGCGAAAATACGCCTTCAAAGACGTAAATTGAAATAATAAGTTTACTCTTTTTTCGTTTTATTTAACCTTATAACGATCTTTTTCAGCTTTTAATTGCTATAGAGTCGTTCCTTAATGATTTATGCAGATTCTAGAAGCATATTCTCTTTCATATAATGCTTTTTTAGGTCGAAATGCTGCGAAAATACCCCTTCAAACACGAAAAGTAGTTAATGTACGTTTTCTTTTATTTTACGCTTTATATGATAGATAATATGGTTAACTCACTTAAATCCGACTCAGCTATTATTTGACATTTTCGGTCATATTTCGAGCAAAAATTACGATAAAACTGAAGAATAATCGCATATATGAGAACTTAAGTTAATAAGGAATTCTTACACGCCGATCTAATAGTAATAAATCACGTAGTAAGACGCAATCAAGCGTAAATAAGGTACGGAATCCGTTGGTTTTAGACCACGTTTGAATTTGAAATAAAACGCAGACTTCAGTCTTTCGCGCCTTTTTAGATGCGAAAACATTAGAATGACATTTCCTCCTTAAAAATTAACGCAATTTAGTCGTGATCTCTTTCAAAATACGTCAGATACGATGCAAAATCAGACGCGACAGCAGGGAATGGCATAAATAACGTAACAAGCGTATTTTAGGCACATTTGGAAACCGGCCTCGAAGAAGAATTTAGTTTCTTTTTTCGATAATAGGTGGTTATAGCGTTCCCGGCCCCGTAAAGTGAATAAAATATTTTCTTTTTTCCTTTTAATTGAGAGGCGCGAAATATGAGTTGACGTTTTTAGATGGTTGACGCGAAGTATGTAAGAAAAAGTTAGTTAGGTGTGATATAAGCTTTTGAAAAGTTAGTTAGGAGTTATATAAGTGTTTTATAAGTTAGTCATGAGTTATTTAAGCGTTTGTTAAGAGTCTGAGGATTCTAAATAATCGTAAAATTGTTCGTAAAATGTAGTTACGATTGCTGATTTGCGTCAGGATGAGAAAGAGAGAAAGAGACTGGTTGATGGCTACTAAAATTGG
>JANJGK010004267.1:0-12500 GCA_039081455.1 Macrobrachium rosenbergii
GTAACTTTTCAGTGAAATAAAAAGAAACAAAACTGACCCAGGAGAAATTCGCAATGGCTAGCATTCAATTATTTGTACCATATAGTTAACAAAAAAAAAAAAAAAAAAACAGTCCCCTCAGTGGAAACAAGAAAACCTCCTAGGAATGACAAATGTTATATATCTAAAAAAGAAGGAAAATCAGGATTTGAATGTTGTGCTGTATAGAGGGATCTGATTGTCCTTCCAGGAGGACTCCATAAAAATTAAGTTGGGCAATGACTAGCTGTGCATTCTTCCGGCTTTATTACCTTATTAACCATACGCTCTCTCTCTATCTCTCTCTCTCTCTCTCTCTCAAAAACTCTTATTAGAATATATATCAATACTACATTAACCACAACTCTCTCTCTCTTAAAACTCTTATTCGAATATATATCAATGCTACATTAACCAAAACTCTCTCTCTCTCTCTCTCTCTCTCTCTCTCTCTCTCTCTCTCTCTCTCTCTCTCTCTCTCTCTCTCTCTCTCTCAGTTCTTTTCATTGCCATATATCAGGAAGCGAAGAAAATTATCTATCTCCTTCTTAGCGTTATTAAACCAAGCATCAACCACGTAACATGACATTCACAACACAAAGAATCCCTTTAGCTCTTAGCAGACATTTGATTCAGTTTACCTGAAGCCTTTTCATCTATATCGGTTTCAGCTGAGTGATGCCTACCGCGGCACTCACTGAAGCGGCGATTCAATTCCACTTGTGTTTCCTGTCCCTTTTCAAAATGCTTAAACTTCCAAAAATATTTAATATCTTTGGGATGGGTGCTTTCTGAGACTGAGTACCCACTCTATAACCTCAGTGAGTACCCAATCTACAACCTTACTTTTATACAAGTCTCAGCTAACCATACTATGTATAAACTAAATTTACCCTCAACTTAACCCGACCTTGCCTAATATAACCTCGCCCTGCGTATAACATGACCTTATCCATTGAGAACGAGCTAACCTCTCCCATTTTGATTTAAGCTTACCTTGCTGTACATGAAACTAAACCTTACCTTATCTAACCTAATCTAATGTTAATTTATGTTACCTACAACCTGTCTCAACCTTAACCAACGTTATATAATGTAAGATTACCGTACTTGTAACTAATCTGGTTATGCCTAATCTTACCTTACCTTACCTTACCTTGTTTCATTTTACCCAAACTTTTACTTCGTCCTAAAACCTAAGTTTCAAGCCTGACCTCATGTAACGTAACTTTGCCCAGCCTAACGTACGTTAACATATTACAATACTGATAGCTTTGATAAACTAACCTTATCAAATAAATACCTTACTCATTGGCCATGTTTCACAAAATCCAGAAAGATAAAATATCTTTTTCGCTAGTGGTTTAGCTTAAGTTTCTTTTTTTTTTTTAAAGGCCCCCTTACGGGCTGCTCTACGAGCAAGAGCCCGTGCTGGCATAAGGCCAGCTTAATCAAAAACGCCAAGGGCCCATGGAACAACCTTCAAGGAAAAGGGATAACGAGGAGAGACGACAGAAAAAAAAAATTAAAGGTGTGACTCAAGGAGACTGATATTAATTACCTGCCTTTCAAGAAAAGGAAGATTTTTAGCATCAGAGGAAAACGGGGTTAGGATTATACAGCTTCTTTTATGACTTGTGTGAGGAACTGCCAACGCCCTGGACTCTCAAACTCTCAATGGAAAGTCAGGGGTTCGGCTCCGATGTGAGTCTGAAGTTTATGTGTATATATATATGTATATGTATATATATATATATATATATATATATATATATATATATATATATATATATATCATTTAACCATTTTCATTTGTTATTATACTGTTTTTCTCATATTCTTGTTTACGTTTGAGTACTCACTGCCTTGGAAGCTTGCTCTTCAGACAAAAGGAGTTTTAAAGTTTTCTAAAAGTGTTGGGAACATTTGAATAATAATAATAATAATAATAATAATAATAATAATAATAATATATGAAGGGAGTAGACCCTCTTAAAAAGAATGGCAGATTCAGTGGAATTTATTTTGAACAAGGTCTTTTCAATTCTTACTCTTCTCTTTCCTTCAGGGCTGATATCTAATAAGAGCTTTCCGATGTATACATAATCTGAATAAAAGGGGAAGGCAATAGTTCTGGAAATAGTCACTTCTATTCATGTTTAACTTCTGCCTGCGTGTACCAGAATAGAAGTGTCTATTATCAGAACTATTGCCTTTCCCCGTCATCCAGCTTAAGTACATCGGCCAGTTCTCAGCACATATCAGCCTTAATGAAAAGAGAACAGTGAGAAGGATTAAAGAGATCTTGTATAAAATAAATTCCACTGATGCTGCCGCCATTCTTTTTAACAGAATAATAATAATAATAATAATAATAATAATAATAATAATAATAATAATAATAATAATAATAATAATAATAATCCTGTGGATTAGTCTACACCGGGCAGAGATGGTTCAACCCCCATCCTTAGTATCAACGTATGTGTATGTGCATGCGTGTCTGTGCGTATGTCCGCGCGTGCCAGCGCGCGCCGTGCGCACGTTACAAACGGCCGACTTAAACAGACAATGTTGTTCGCATCCCCAAAACAAACAAAAGCATCATATGCGTTGTTTGCGCTCGGCCAACAGTGCAATGTTCTGGCTACGAGATATTTCATTCCATTTCCAATTCGCTCAGCATATAATCGCCTCCTCCTCCTCCCTCCTCCTCCTCCTCCTCGCCGACTACAGCGATAATAAAGTAAGCGGGGAGGCAGATCCCAGATCGGTGATTATTTCACGAGCGATCTGATCATTCTGACGGGTTGTACAGGTGTTTATGAAGTGGGCAGAATTTTCGACGGAAATTCGGAAAGGTCCGGTTGAAGCGAGGAGTGTTAATATTCCTCGGTTCATCTCTCTCCCTCGTTCTGTTATTTATATTTCAAACAACGCAAACGGAAGACGTAAATATAGATGTAAACACAAGTAGACTTTTATTTTTCCACTTTAAGGCATTTGCATCAACAGGTTGTGGCTCCGATAAGAAGACAATACAACATTCACCGCTAAGTTTTTAGTTTGAGTTTAACCAAGTACCAATATGGAACAGTCAAAACTCCCACACTAATATTTACATTTTACCATTCACGATTTACCCTGTTGCAGCTGGAATAGAACAGAATAGAGAATTTAGGCCAAAGGCCAAGCGCTGGGATCTACGAGGTCAATCAGCGCTGAAAGGGGAAACTGGCAGTAGAAGATTTGAAAGGGCATAACAGGAGGATGGGTAAAGTCAGATGGAAGAAAGAATATGAACGGAGGTACAGTAAACGAAATGAACGGGGTTGCAGATAGGCGGCAGAAGGTACCCTGCAAAGAACCTGAAGTAATGCCTACAGTGCACCGTATGAGGAACACTGACGGTACTACTCCACTAAGGGGTTTTTCATTTAGGATTTTTATATTTTTTAATTGCAAAGTGACTCGATCTATGCTGTTCGCCTCCTCTGTACTAAAAATAAATCCTCGTCAAAGGCGTAACATAATCGTATAATACACGTTCATAAATATGGTACACAAATTTGACTAAGGAGGAAGCCATTTCATATAGAAAATAGCGAGTTTTAATTTTGGCGTTCTCCTTCTACTCTCATATTTTCTGATCTTTTTGTTACGTGAGATCATTTTACTAATGCCGTGTTAATAATGAACGAATGTCATAATTAATTAGACTTAAGTACCTTATAGGCGATGGCCATGTATTGTAACATTCATTTACTACAGCCTATATATTTGTATAATACTGCAGACACTTTCGTCAATAAATGATAAATGAATCAATCAATAATTATCGTTTTAAAAAACTGGTCTGTTTTCCCAGCTTTCTGTTAGTTTTGTAAGTCGCTGAAATCATGCAGTACTGCTTCTATTTATTAAATTATTAAGTTATTTTTTTCTTTTTAATAAGTGGGATCTCTTAATTCTTCCTAATGAACACCATAATATTCCTTGGAAACTTGAATTTCGAGTCAATGGCCCCTATAGAGGGCTTGTCCAATATGAATAGGGTTCATGTTCTGAATATAATAATAATAATAATTATAATAATAATAATAATAATAATAATAATAATAATAATAATAATAATAAAAACCACCCAGTCGAATAGGACGACTGTGATAGACACAAGAAAAAAAATAATAATCAAACTGAGACGTTATGCTTCACGTAATATCTTTTCACTTGAAATATCATTCGTGTAAAATCAGGGAAACTTGTAAAAAACGGATAAAACTCTTATTCGTATAACTGATTAAACACAAGTAACGGTAAATCAGATTCCCTGGTATATTCTTTTAATTAATAACTACTAGGGTTACATCCCTGAATTACCTCCCAGGTATCTTCAACATTCCGAAATGTTAATCTTTGTATTCTCTGTCTATCTCTGGGGCGACGCAGTACAGAAAATTGGAATGTTCTAACCGTTAAAGCCAAATATTTTAATACATCGTAAACCCAGCAGAGAGAAAGGGAAAACATGAAATACATAAAAATCTTAATTAAAATTAATTTGGGCCTTCGGTTTCTAAATCATCTATTACCCAATGTGCAATAAAAAAAAGTATAAGTTGTTCTCACATAACTCAAAAATATTCCGTGACATATATTCTGGAGAGATGAAACGATCTCTTTCCATCAACACTGTGATATGAAATTGTCCAAATTCTATCGTCAATATGCACACTAATTCAAAATATGGAACTAAATCAAATTCACGAAGATCACGAAAGGCTCGTGAAGAACTAACGCTCTACTTGTTGATATCAATGTAAACAACAATATTCAAAATAATATCCAGAAAACATGGGGGGATGCCTCCGGAGCCGCAAATATGTCGCCCCCCCCCTACCCATCCCGCCCAATTTACTCAAGGGCCCTGGCCCTCTACAAACAAACGTGGGCCTGCTACTCAAAATCTCGTTGAAAGAAGCAGTCAATTAAATCATGAGCATATTTGTAAATTTTAGTATATGTTTTACATGTATGTATGTATATATATATATATATAATATATATATATATATATATATATATATATATATATATATATATATTATATGTAATTGTATATATTGAGAGAGAGAGCGGAGTAGCAAATTACAAGTGCATACAGTAAAGAACACCTTCACCAGGGCAAGAGAGAGAGAGAGAGAGAGAGAGGAGAGAGAGAGAGAGAGAGAGAGAGAGAGAGAGAGAGAGAGAGAGAGAGAGAATAACCAATAACAAGTGTACACGATGGAGAACACGTTCACCGTTCACCAAGGGGAGAGAGAGAGAGAGAGAGAGAGAGAGAGAGAGAGGAGAGAGAGAGAGAGAGAGAGAGAGAGAGGAGTAACCAATAACAAGTGTGCACAGTGGAGAACACGTACAGTATACCACCACCACCAAGGCAAATTAAATGGGCGCGCCTCTCTCTCATTAGGCCCCCCTCGCCCCTCCCATCTCACTAGTGGCCACTCACCAGCTTTCTCAACAAATGTCTTACAGCTGTTTCTTCGTGAGTGAATGAATGAATGGCATCGTCGAGGACTATTGCCCAAGGTGTGCGCGCACTTCATCGTCTCGGTCGGATCGAATGGTTTTCATAGTCCTTGCTTGTCCAAACCAGTAAAACCTTCACAGTAAGACCACTGAAGACCGGTAAATGGGGTTACTTGCCGGTAATTTCTAATAAAATCTCATTAAATACAAAACATATTCGCGACTCCCACCTAATTCTATCCCGGCGACCGTCCCAACACGTACGATAATAAATCACATTTGCATAAACCTCGCTAATAAGAGAAAATATTTCAAAACCGCGTCTTTGAGGCCCTTAATTTCCTCCACAGGTGTTTGCTGAATCGCAGGTGTTACAGAACGCATCCTAATTTAAGGGACATCTGCAGTGGTGGTGGTGGTGGTGTACCTGATTACGATGTGGTTGCTGTTCTTGGGAAATTGGTACCATAACTTTACGAAAACAAGAAGCGAGGAAACGATCACAAATGTTTTTTTTTTTTTTTTCAGTGATAAATCTTACATTCAGTAATTAAAACGTTTATGTTTGTTATTATACCCAGGAGGATTCCTAGCGCAGGAAATAGGGTAAATCTTTAATTCTTCTACTTATTAAATTAAAAAAATTAAACTTCAAATTAAATGCTCCTAGGACTTTCGAAAATGTAATTTCTATTATTATTATTATTATTATTATTATTATTATTATTATTATTATTATTATTATTATTATTATTATTATTATTATTATTCAGAAGATGAAACCTGCTCACATGGAACAAGCCCACCAAAGGGGCCACTGGCTTGAAATTCAAGCTTCCAAAGATACGGTGCTCATTAGGAAGAACCAAGCGAAAGTAAAGGGAAGTACATAAAGATCTCACTTATCAAAAAAAAAAATATAAAATAATTAATTAATAAATCAGTAAATAGATAAAAATGTATTAAAAAGTAAGTAGAATAGCATTAGGGTAGATACCAGAGGACAAGAATTAGAATGAAGTATTACTTTCAAAGCGTCAGTTTACTTAATTTATATTTAATTTACTTGGGAATGACAGAGAAGATAGTGGCAGTAGGTCACACCAGAACTTCTCTTTCGACTTCCAAACATATACATGTGGCTGTCAACTTTGATTTATTATAGATCGATGGTTTCTGCTGCCGAGGAATATCAAGCATCCATTATATATTCAACGTAATCTGTCATTTTCATTTCAAACACACAGAGAGAGAGAGAGAGAGAGAGAGAGAGAGAGAGAGAGAGAGAGAGAGAGAGAGAGAGAGAGAGAGAAATTATTCAAAGATCTCTCTTGTTCATGGCCACTGCTTTTCGAAGAAATTAATTCTCTTTCTATATATATGTGTGTATATATATATTTATATATACAAAGAGAGAGAGAGAGAGAGAGAGAGAGAGAGAGAGAAACTATTCTAAGATCGCTGTTGTTCATAGTCACTGCTTTTCAAAGAAATTAATTCTCTTTCTATATATATATATATATATATATATATATATATATATATATATATATATATATATATTAAGACTGTTATTGTTTATAACCTCTACTTTTCAGAGAAATCAATCTTCTTGAGGGAGAGAGAGAGAGAGAGAGAGAGAGAGAGAGAGAGAGAGAGAGAGAGAGAGAGAGAGAGAGAGACGTGTAGCTGTCATTAGTGTTTCAAGGCAGCGCCACTCGGCTGTTAGTGAAAACATTTGGTCTTTTAAAATGTTACCGAGGGAGTGACACCTGTGTAATGTTGTATACATCCGCTACACGTAACCAGCAGTCTAATACTGTTATAAGAACTTTTCGATTATTGAACCGCTTAGCACCAGTGAAGCTTGCAACACATATTGCTGTCTGGTGGAGACAATTTAGGGGAAAAAGTCGTGTAAACAAAGAAACACAGCGAATTTCATATTCTAATGGTGAATAGTGTGAATTGATAACTCTGGTTGACTCTGGGGTTCATAATTTCCACATAATGCAGTGGGATTCTGAGTAATGTGTTGTGTAATATAAATAGAAATAGTATTAATTTACCTTCTCAGTAAATTTCATAAAGGAAAAACAATTAAGTTTTGAAACTCCTAAACCTAGCGTTCATGAGATATCCGTTACCAATCTACACGAACAATAAAAAAGTTCACAGCACATGATATGTAATTTATATATATATATATATATATATATATATATATATATATATATATATATATATATATATATATATATATATACATATTATAATTTGTATGTATATACATATACATATGTAATAAGATACCAGCAACGCTTATTGAAAATAAATAACTGTTTTCTAAGACAGATTATCTTGCCCGAATAATTCAGGGCTCTCTCTCTCTCTCTCTCTCTCTCTCTCTCTCTCTCTCTCTCTCTCTCTCTCTCTCTCTCGGTTCATTCCAAATTGACTTTGTAGTAATCTCTGATCATTACACTATTTAACGACTTCTTCCGTCTTTCTCTTCCTGCTTCAGTTTTTCATGACCGATAAAATTCATTCCTAAAAGAGGAATTCATTTAGCCAGTCAAATTTGACCCTTGCTCTAAAATAAAAACTTATGAAAACTGATAATCTTAAATTAAAGAGAGGAAGTAAAGTTCTTTCGACATCGTTTTTTTCTGTTATTATTTATCAACTGCCTTCTACATATATGTATGCCTCTGCCTCTCTCTTCTCTCCTTTCACTTCTTTTTGCATAAATGGCGAGTCTATTCTTCGGTGGCCTGTTTAGGAGGCTACTGGTCCGTCTTAGCGTGGTTCATGTGAATATGGGTACTTCTCTATGATAATAATAATAATAATAATAATAATAATAATAATAATAATAATAATAATAATAATAATAATAATACCTATCCTACATAAAAACCATTATGCCCCCATTGACACGAAAATGCCAACATGGTAAATATTGCAGATGTATAAAGAGTGGGGCTTATTAAAACCGAAGCTAGAGGGGGGTAGATCCACCTCTATGAGACAGGGGGCGTAAGTTCAGTTACGAATGACTTCCAGAAGCTAATTATATACCACTCATAATGATCTAAGTCAAATTTACGGAAATACTGAGGAAGACAGCGAGCTCCTAATCCAGGAGAATTATTGTTATTGTTATTAATGTTATTATTCAGAAGATGAACCCTATTCACATGGAACAAGCCCACCAAAGGGGCCATTGACTTGAAAGTCAAGCTTCCAAAGAATATTATTATTATATTATTATTATTATTATTATTATTATTATTATTATTATTATTATTATTATTCAGATGATGAACCCTATTCATATGGAACAAGCCCACCAAAGGGGCCATCGACTTGAAATTCAAGCTTCCAAAGAATATTATGGCGTTCATTAGAAAGTAATAGAAGGTAATGGGAAATACAAAAAGAAGAGGTAACTTATTAAAAAGAAAAAATTTAGTTAACAAATTAATAAATAAATAGATAAAAATGTAAGTAAAATTATTAGAACGCAAGAATTGTATTGGGGCAATCATGTATTACATCCAGCTTCCAACTGCACGAAATCCTCAGGGAGGCTGTTCCACAGTCCAATGGTAAGAGGAATAAAGGACCTCTGGAACTGAGAAGAAAGGCCAAATCGGTTCACCCTCGAGTTGTCAACTTTCGATCATTCTCGGCTTCTGGGATTGTGAAGATTAGAGAGGAGCTCTATAATCCGGAAGCTTTTAACTCCGCCCTTATGCTCTCTTAAACGTCAATACGTTTTATTATTAATAATTAGCAACGATGTCATTAATTACGTATTTTTTATCTGCGCATGCGCCTTTGGAGTTTGATGTCATTCAAGTGTACTTTCAAATTTACGAATACATGACAAGGTATAGTGTATACTCAAGTAACCCCTAAATGCATAAAAGCAATGATTAATTTACACCACGAATATTTAATCCGAGAGGCCTAGGGCAGCTTAATGCCAACATATAACCCAGGTCCGAAGAGCATAAGAAAGGAAATGAATAGATAAATGTGGCGCTGCATATACAGGAATATGTGCACACCATATATATATATATATATATATATATATATATATATATATATATATATATATATATATATATATATATGTATATATATATATACACATATATATATATACACATATATATACATGCATACCAGTTGACCAACCCGGCGCTGCCCGGGAAAACTGAATGACATCCAATAAATTCTCTCACTTTCTCTCCCTCTCTCTCACTCTTTCCCTTTCCAGTTAAGATAGTTGCTTCAGTTACATTGCCCCGCATTCATTTTTGACATTTTATATTTCACCCCTTCTCACCCCTCATTCCTGTCGGGCTGAACTTGGACTTAAAGGACATCGGGAGTGTCACTATTCATCTCAGCGACCTCGAAAACTGTGGGATCAGACACTAATATCTGTTGTTTTTTGGTTATTCCCACCCCTACCCCCTTTGGTGCCAGTGGCGTCTTACCCCCACAGTCTTCTTTTCCAGATAGTAAGTCATATGTAATAGCCAAGTTTGGTTGAAATTGCTTCATGTTTTTCAAATTTATGCTGGAACACACATACATAAATACACCACACATCTATTGATATATATACATATATATATAAAGATTTATATATATATATATATATATATATATATATATATATATATATAAAGATTTATATATATATATATATATATATATATTAAAGATTTATATATATATTATATATATATATATATATATATATATAATATATATATATAGAAATATAAATATACACACACAGGGTGAAATGAATAGCTAATTCTTTATCGTACATACCTGTACACTGAAACGAAGGAAATTTTCTCTTAAACTAACCTCCCATATACTAGTAGTTATTATCATCCCTCTTTTTCCCAAACTCACATAACTACAGTATCATCGAATCCCGCAATTCCCGGAGAAATCACGCCGCTGCGTAATACGCAAATGACGCCTGTAATTTATCTCGATCCGTTGCAATTAAGGCTATTACCTTCACCAACAAGGTGAGCATTCGTGGTAATGTAATCATTCCCTTTTTGTGCGCTGGATTCCCTTTGTGGAGACTCTTTTTTCGTTCTTAATGAGATTGCGCTGACGAGATTATTGCAGAATACGATTAACTCTGTGGGAAAAATAAAAACTGGATCGGAACTAATGCTGGGAAGAAAATTAGGCACGGGAAACTTTCCTCTCGTAGAATGATTTAGTAGAATTAGTTAGGGTTTCTTTTTCTTAGTTTTTGACGCTGCGTAATTTAGAGTAATTGGGTTACGTGGGTTTAACTGTAAGTTATTAAACCTGTTTGTAGATGGGGAAAATTATACATTTCAAATTTGTAGTACATGATGTTACGGCTTTCTTCTTATTTAAAAATGAGAATTTTTTCTGTTTTGTTATATAAATGTGATTCTTTTTTCCCACTAAAGAAAATAACTATTCATGCAGTTAATTTAGTCGGTTTTGTATTTTCTTCTGGTTTTAAATAGCTTGAACCTCTTTACTTTTATAATATATAAATGATATCAGGCAAAATGTTTTCAGGTTCTCGGTTTATTACCCACCAATACACACACACAAACGTGTGTGTGCGTGTGTGTGTGTGTGTGTATTAGGGACAACAATTTTGTTTAATAAAATTTTAATGGAACAATTCATTTATTTATACTTAAAGGTAAAACCAGTCAAATTATTTAACGCCAGAATAAAAAAAAAAATTATACAAAACCGACTAAGTTAACTACAGGAACAATAATCTCATTTAGTGGAGAAATGAGCCATATTTATATAACAAAACATAAAAAATTATTAATCGCTAAGTAACGAGAAACCTCGTAACATCGTGTAACTACAAATTTGAAATGTGTAATTATCCCCATCTACAAACAGGTTTAATAACTTACAGTTAAACCCACGTAACCCAATTACTCTAATTACGCAGCATCAAAAACAGACAAAAAGAAAGCCCAACTAATTCTACTAAATCACTCTACGAAAGGAAAGTTTCCCGTGCCTAATTTTCTTCCCAAATGAGTTCAGATCCAGTTTTCTTTTTCCCAAAGAGTTAATCGTATTCTGCAATAATCTCGTCAGCGCAATCTCATTAAGAACGAAAAAGAGAGTCTCCACAAAGGAGCTCCAGCGCATAAAAGGGAATGATTACATTACCACGAATGCTCACCTTAATGCTCGTTGGTGAAGGCAGTAGCCTTAATTGCAACGGATCGAGATAAATTACAGGCGTCATTTGCGTATTACGCAGCGGCGTGATTTCTCCGGAGGGTGGAGGGTGTTTTTGCGGGATTCGGAGATACTGTAGTTAGGTAAGTTGGGGAAAAAAAAGGGATGACAAGAATAACTACTGGGTTATAGGTGGTTAGGTCAGGGGAAAATATAAGACAGTCACCATGTTGAGCAAGTGGTTGTGAACGGGACATAATTTTAAAACGATGGAATGAAGTGATTTATCATATCCTAACGAGATCAGTGTATGTATGTATGTATGTATGTATGTATATATACGAGGGACGGCAGGTGAAGAGCAGTGTGCGGATCAAGTATCTATTATGAAAGCTATGCTGGAGTTTCAGAGTAAGAGGGAAATAAAATGCTTTTATGTCATACACGGGCCTAAAAAAAAAAAAAGGTTTCTTCAGCGCAATCGTGTTTTCTGTACAGCGTATAATGCTGTATGAGCCGCGACCCATGAAACTTTCAGCCACGGCCCGGTGGTGGCCTTCATATAGCGCTGCCAGACGCACGATCATGGCCAATTTTAACCTTAAATAAAATCAAAAACTACTGAGACTAGAGGTCTGCAATTTGGTATGTTTGACGATTAGAGGGTGGATGATCAACATACCAATTTGCAGCCTTCTAGCCTCAGTAGT
>JANJGK010004267.1:17500-50000 GCA_039081455.1 Macrobrachium rosenbergii
CAACAAAAGGAAAAAGAATTCGTAATACGCTGTGTCCGTTTTTTGGGAAAAGCTAAAACGTAAAAACAAAAGTTGTTCACGGTAATTGAATGATATTTTCACCATACGGCCCTGTCTTTAATTAATTTCATGGCGCAGTTCTTCACGTTGAATACTTTTCATGGGATTAAATATTAGGGCATTATATGTCTGCGAATGAAATAAAAAAAATTAGGCCAAAAGCCAAGAGCTGGAACCTATGAGGTCAATCAGTGCTGACAGGGAAATTGAGAGTAAAGGTTTGAAAGGTGTAACAGGAGGGAAACCTCGCATTTGCTTTACGAAACAATTGTTAGAAGAGGGTGGAAAGAAAGATGGAATAAAGAGAATAAGAACGGAAGTGCAGTAAAAGGAATGAAAGGGTTTGCAGCTAGGGGCCGAAGTTACGCTGCAAAGAACCTTAAGTGGTGCCTACAGTACACCGCGTGAGGTGCACTGATTGCACTGATACCTTGTCATAGAAAACCCCAGATCCTTTATTCAAGCAACAAGACGAATAATTTATTTGTATGTGTGGAAAATAATTACAAAATATGGAATGAATGGACAATCATTAAAAGCAAAATTCCTTAGCAAAGAATTGAGTTTACTTCTTTATATAAAGTCAAAATATGGATTGATTTCAGCAATGCAATCCTTAAAGTGCAAAAAAATCCCCAGTACTGAATGGAGTTTATTCTTACTAAGACAATAATAAATAATAATAATTTTGGGGGTTTATACGAAAAACTGAGAAATTAATTTTCATATCTTGCTATGTAAGAAGGCCAATGGGACGGGCAATCTACAACCGTAACAAATGTCTATAACCGTTACAAATGAAAGTGAAAATTTCATTATTTTATATAATAATAACCAAGCATTCAGGAAGGTAGTTTGCAAGAATTGCTAAAAAAAAAAACTAATAATTAACTCAACCAGGAGAGGACAGTTCCATTTTGTTTCTGATTTTCCTAAACTTATGATCATTTGTTTTATCAAACAGCGCTAATTCTAATCATTATAACCATAATAAGTGGTGACTACATTTTAAACGAAAATAAGTGGTAACTATATTTTAAAACAAAATAAGTGGTAACCATATTTTAAACCAAAATAAGTCGTGACTATATTTCAAGCCAAAATAAGTGGTGACTATATTTTAAACCAAAATAAGTCGTGACTATATTTTAAACCAAAATAAGTGGTGACTTTATTTTAAACCAAAATAAGTCGTGACTATATTTTAAACCAAAATAAATGGTGACTATATTTTAAACCAAAATAATTGGTGATTATTTTTTAGAGTAAAAGAAAATAACAATAAAAATATACAGGTGCATACCAATCAGTTTTTAGTGAGTACACAGCGACAGAACAAAATCAAAATAATTGGCCGACGAATTTTCCAAAACGAAGTTACATCAATTTTTGTGAAAATAAAAAAATAAATCAAAATATTAAACAGATTTACCGACATGAAAGGCAGTCGTTACAAAAGGCAAACAGCGTTCTCAACACCAAAACCAAAATCTAATAATTATAATATCTAGCTAAAATAAGCAACTTCAGTTTGACATATTTATTTCATGAAATTCATTTAGATGAATTTCCTCTCAGAATTTTAACCGCAGCCTCCAACTATCTCAATCTCATTAAGAAGAAAAATCTCTCCACAGAGCGGTCTGAAAGCATAAAAGTGCGTGATTGCATTACAACGCTCGCTCACCTGTTCTCGTTAGTAAAGGTAAACTAATTGAAACGAATTAGGAGAAATTACGAGCGTAATGGCAATTTACGCAAACGGCGTAATTTCTCTAGAGGCGTACTGTTATTACAGTTTGAATATAGTTAGATAATAAATAAAAAATGTAATTACGATGAACTAATTAGACTGATTAAAACTAGCGTAAGCTTGTTCAATTCAGTTCATAGAATTATAGCCTGGACGTATAATCAGACCGAATTAGTGTAAACTTGTTCAATTCAAATTAGAGAATTTATGGCAATTTACGCAACAGCGTAATTTCCTCTAGATGCGTATTTTATTGCAGAGTTTGGATATAGTTAGATATAGTAAAAAAAAAAGTAATTACGATGAACTAATCAGAATGAGTAAGATTAGTATAAACCTATTCATAGTTAGATTTAATTAGAAAAAGAGGATAATTACGATGAACTAATTAGACTGAGTAAGGTTAGTGTAAACTAGTTCAATTCATTTCATAGAATTACAGACTGGATTTATTTAATTAGACTGAGTAAGGTTAGTGTAAGTTTGTTCAATTCACTTCACAGAATTATAGGCTGGACATATCTAATCAGACTGAGTAAGATTAACGTAAACTTTTTCAATTAAGTTCATAGAACTAAAGGCTGGACGTATCTAATTAGACTGAGTAAGATTAGTGTAAGCTTGTTCAATTCAGTTCATAGACTTATAGACTGGACGTATTTAATTAGACTGAGTAAGAAGTTTATTCAGTTCACTTTACAGAATTATACGCTGGACGTATCTAATTAGACTGAGTAAGATTAGCGTAAACTTGTTCAATTCAGTTCACAGAATTAAAGGCTGGACGTACTTAATTAGACTAAGTAAGATTATCGTAAACTTCTTCAATTAGGTTCATAGAATTATGGGCTGGACGTATTTAATTAAACTGAGTTAAATTAGTATAAATTGTTCAATTCAGTTTATAGAAGTAAAGGCTGGACGTATTTAATTAGACTGAGTAAGATTAGTGTAAAGTTGTTCAGTTCAATTTAGCTCATAGAATGGAAGCCTAGACGTATTTATTTCCCCGTAAATCCAGTCGGAAAAAACTTTTGTTGTACATTTTCCCGTTGTTTCGTAACTTTTTCCAACTTCTCTAAACACCCGGTGTGAAAACTAGTACAAATATTTGCTCCTTTAAAACCTAAATCTAATAACGGTATCTGTATAGACAATATAGCAATCTACAAGCACTTGAGAGATCTGTTTTTAAATGATAACAAGAACCCATATTTCTTAACTAAACAAAACGAAAGGCTTTATTTTACATATTAAAAATCCACAATTATATCAATAAACTGTACGGAGAAACAAATCCACAGTTATGTATGGGTACAAATATATTTAAAAATATATCTGTACAATAAATCTGTAGAGATTTATTTCTACATATATATCTGCACCCATACATAACGATGGATTTTTTCTCAGTACAGTTTATTGATATAATTGTGGATTTTTAATATACAATAATACAATCTATTAAAGATTACTCACAGTAGCATGAGTCTTGAAGTATAGAAACAAATCCACAGTTATGCATGGGTACAAATATATTTAAAAATAAATCTATACAATAAATCTGTATTGATTTATTTTTAAATATATTCGTTCCAATACATAACTGTGGATTTGTTCCTCCATTCCAAGAACCATGCTACTATGAGTAATTTTTAATAAACTGTGTTATTTGTAAAAGTTAAAAACTAAAGATTGTCAAACACCTGGGCAGTGTTCTTCTTCAGAGTTGACCTTATTTTTCTTTTTAATGTTAACACCGAGGTGGAATATCGTTCAGGTGTTCGAAAGCTTTAGTTTTTAACTTTTATAAATAACAGAATTTATTAAAATGATAGTGGGGTTTCAAATTAATAATTCGATCACGACACTGATTATTTTTTAGTAAAATCTTTATTCCTATGACAGAAGTGAATATACAGCAAAATCAAAGGGGTCCACTCAAAATAATGCTTCCTTTAAGCAAATCAATCAGCGTATTAATTGATTTGCCTTAAGGAAACAGAATTTTGCGTGGATCCCTTTGATTTTGCTGTATATTTACTTCTTTCTTAAGAATACTCTTACTAAAATAAAAACCAGTGTCGTGACCAAACTGTTGTATATTAAAAATCCCCAATTATCTTGATACATTCTATTATTTGTAAAAGTAAAAAACTAAAACTTTCGAACACCTGAACGATGTTCCTCCTCAATGTTTACTTTCAAAAGAAAAATAGCCTAAACAAATAATACAGTTTATTGATATAATTGAGGATTTTTATTATGCATTAAAGCTTTTCCATTTGTTTAGTCAAGGAATGTGATGTTCTTGCCATTACTTAAATGCCTTCGAATTCATATGCCATTTGCCCAAACAGAGATTAATTTCTTTCTATTCCTCTTCATTCGCTATAGAAAATAGTAGTCTGAGCGCATTAAGACTGCTATATTGTCTGTGCAGACAGCACCGCTTGATTTGTCTGCGGAGCTCGGACAAGTTTCACATCCTCACTTTCAGTTTAACCATTATCAGATTTTGGTTTAGAGGAATAAATATTTGACTAATTTTCGTACAGGGTGTCCAGAGAAGTCGGAAAAGGTTACTAAACAACAGGAAAATTAACAAAAGATTTTTCCTACTGGATTTACAGGGGAGTAAATACGTCCAGGCTTCAATTTCATGAACTGAAAAAAGCAATTAAAAAATGCACCGAAATTTCTTCGGCACAATCGAGTTTTCTGTACAGCGTATAATTCTGTATGAAACTCTCAGCCACGGCCCATGAAACTCTTAGCCGCGGCCCATGAAACTTTCAGCCATGGCCCGCTGGTGGCCTGTGTTGCTGGCACCTATAGCTGTGCTAGACGCACAATCATGGCTAACTTTAACCTTGAATAAAATAAAAACTACTCAGGCTAGAGGGCTGCAATTTGGTATGTTTGATGATTGGAGGGTGGATGATCAACATGCCAATTTGCAGCCCTCTAACCTCAGTAGTTTTTAAGATCTGAAGGCGGGCAGAAGAAAGAGCGGACGGAGAGACAAATGGCTACCTCTATAATACTTTTCTTTTACAGCAAACTAAAAGGGTGAATACATAACAGAAGAGTATACACACTTGTAAGTATCTGGTTGCCTTCCTGGTATCACACATGGCTCACTAAAAAACCCATCAAGACCACGTCCCTCTATCATCCATCAACACACCAGAATCAACTTGGCGTAATCAATGACCCCTAAAGTAGGAAGCGGCCGAAGAACATCTTTCATACTATGAAAACATTTTAAAGTTGAGAAGAATTACTATATGATGAATTTTGACACCGGAAGACAACAAAGTTTATTGGCCTCTTAAACTGTCCTGTCACTATTTAAATTCTTATTTCTAAAAAAAAACTGGTAGATAAGATTTAGGCCAAAGGCCATGAGCTGAAACCTATGAGGTCATTCAGCAGTGAAAGGAAAATAGAGAGTAAAGGAGGTTTGAAAGGTGTAACAGGAGGAAAGCCTCGCAGTTGCACTGTGAAACAACTGTTAGGAGAGGGTTGAGGAAAGTCAGATGGAAGAAAGAGGATATGAATGGGGGTACAGCAAAGGGAATGAAAGGGGCTGTAGCTAGGGGCCGAAGGGGCGCTGCAAAGAACCTTGAGTAATGCCTACAGTGCACCATGTGAGGTACACTGATGGCATTACCCTCTTACGGGGTATTCGGGGGTATTTCTAAAACAAAAGGAGTAAAAAGCAACACACTAGAATATGTATACGTAATCCGATATTCGTTACTTTGGCCAATATCCTTTGATGTTTTTTAACGAAATCGAATTTTTGGACAGTTGTCCAATGAGTTTTAAACACTTTTTGTATTGTGGCATGTGAATAATAGCTCCGTTTAAATAAAAAAAAAAAGGAAAAAATGCGCCGAAGATTCTTCGGCGCAATCGACTTTTCTGTACAGCCGCTACAGCGTATAATCAAGGCCAAGCCACCGAAAACAGATCTATCTTTCGGTGGTCTCGGTATAATGCTGCTTGAGCCGCGGCCCCTGAAACTTTAACCATGACCTGGTGATGGCATGTCCTATATCGTTGCCAGAAGCACAATTATGGCTAACTTTAACCTCACATAAAATAAAAACCACTGAGGCTAGGGGGCTGCAATTTGGTATGTTTGATGACTGGAGGGTGGATGATCAGCATAACAATTGACTGCCCTCTAGCCTCAGTAGTTTTTAAGATCTGAGGACGGCCAGAAAAAGTGCGTACAGAACATAGAGCAGACGGACAGGCACAATAGTTTTCTTTTACTGAAAACCGAAAAGATGAAAAGGGATTCTGTAACTACTTAAATCTATAGCATGCTGATACGAAATTCAGTGTTGAAAAGGAAAATGAGATTAATGACCATTTTGGATTTGTTCATTACGAAAAATTCTCTCCTTACAATAGAGATGAAACTCTGAAGAGACCTCACTTCCTCTACACTGTTAAAATCACTTGAGTGAATGTAATTTCAGACCAGAGCGACCCAATTTTGGCACTTTTCTACTTAGAAAATATGAAATATCTTCAAATTATACTATATTTGATGCGTGTATCAAAATCAAATCAAGAAGTAAAATAAAACGTAAAATAAAATATTCTTGAAAGATGCAAAAACTCGAATGGCGCCTTTTCAATAATAATAATAATAATAATAATAATAATAATAATAATAATAATAATAATAATAATAATAATAATAATAATAATAATAATAATACATTTCTGAAATTTCTGATGAAAGAAATATATTAATGCACATAAACTCACTACTGGAGATAATAATAATAATAATAATAATAATAATAATAATATGAAGAAGAAGAAGAAGAAGAAGAAGAAGAAGAAGAAGAAGAAGAAGAAGAAGAAGAAAGTATCACTCATTGATGTCGCAATACCATGGGACACCAGAGCAGATCAGGAAGAGAAAAAATTTATATGTATCAAGACCTGAAAATAGAAATAAGAAGGATATGGAATATGCCAGTGGAAATTGTACCCATAATCACAGGAACACTGGGCACGATCCCAAGATCCCTGAAAAGGAACCTGGAAAATCTAGATGCCGAAGTAGCTCCAGGACCCATGCAGAAGAGTGTGATACTAGAAACAGCGCAAATAGTGAGTAAAATGATGGACTCCTAAGGAGGCAGGATGCAACCCGGAACCCCACACTATAAAAAGCACCCAGTCCAATAGGATTACTGTGAGGGACCAAAAAAAAAAAATAACAATAATAGTAATAATAATAATAATAGTAATAATACCTTTCTAAAATGTCTGACGAAAGAAAAAATACAATACATTAACATATCACTGGAAATTACATACATCCGTGTGCATTAAATTTCTGCATTTCTGGTAATAATAATAATAATAATAATAATAATAATAATAATAATAATAATAATAATAATAATAATAATAATAATAATAATACCTTTCTAAAAATTCTGATGAAAGAAATAATTTAATAAATCAACATACTACTGGAGATTTCATTTACCCAACAATATAATAATAATAATTACAAATATCCTTGTGTATTAAATTACTGCATTTGTGATAATAATAATAATAATAATAATAATAATAATAATAATAATAATAATAATAATAATAATAATAATAATAATAATATCTTTCTAAAATTTCTGATGAAAGAAAAATTATAATACATCAACATCCCACAGAAAAATTCTTTTACCTAATAATAATAATAATAATAATAATAATAATAATAATAATAATAATAATAATAATAATAATAATAATCCTTGCGCATTACATTACTGCATTCCAGATGATCTTACCCTTACCAAAACGCCAAAAAAAAAACACATCCTGGAATCTGAGAGAAACAGTCTATGATAAACTGAATCTGGAAAAGCAAGGGTTAGCGAGAGAAAGAGAGCTTGAGTAAATGCACATGCACACATGCTTGCAGTCACACACACACACGTACACACAGACGTAGACACACACACACACATCAGCATCGTTAAGAAACGAGAGCGAGGTGCTTAATCAACATCATCGCCTACCGAACTGAACCAGAAGTTGATTAATAGAACTTTGGAATTGTTGAGCGGCTCGCTGGCTAGTTTGGGTTAACTCGCTCCGGTAGACTCGTTCTCCCCCAACTTCATTCTCTCTCTCTCTCTCTCTCTCTCTCTCTCTCTCTCTCTCTCTCTCTCTCTCTCTCTCTCTCGTTTCGCGTTTGCAGATGAAGTCTTGCGAAGTTGATTATCTCTCTCTCTCTCCTGCGAACTTCTCTCTCTCTCTCTCTCTCGTTTCTCGTTTGTAGATGAAGTCCTGCGAACTTGATTTTCTCTCTCTCTCTCTCTCTCTCTCTCTCTCTCTCTCTCTCTCTCTCTCTCTCTCTTTTCGCGTTTGCAGATGAAGTCTTGCGAACTTGATTCTCTCTCTCTCTCTCTCTCTCTCTCTCTCTCTCTCTCTCTCTCTCTCTCTCTCTCTCTCAATCGATCGTCGGATGAAGAAGAATATTATTGAATTTTTTCATTTCATTCCTGTTTCTGTTTATTTTACCACCTTACTCCCTAGTCCTCTTTTTTTTCCTACGGGACTAGGGAAAGCAATCAACAATAGGTAGAACGTCCCACAGGCATTTGTGCTTGAAAAAATATTAATACTAAATAGCTCTGTTAAATAATATATCATGGTGTTTAATAATTCTCTGAAACCTCTATAAAATTCGTAATTCTTTATAGAAGAAGTACCCCTCTGGTTACGAATTGCCATAACCAGAATGGAATGGAATGGAATATAGAATTTAGGACAATGGCCACGCGCTGGAACCTATGAGATCATTCAGCTCTGAAATGGAAATTGAGAGTAGAAAGGTCTGAACGGAGTAGCAAGAAGAAAACCTTTCTGCAGTCGCACTATGAAACAATTGGAAGAAAGAGAATATGAATGGAGGCAGAGTAAAAGGAATGAAAGGGGTTGCAGCTAGTGGCCGAAGGGACGCTGCAAAGAACAAGAACCTTAAGTAATGCCTACAGTGCACCGTGGGAGGTGCACTGACGGCACTAGCCCCTCTACAGAGGCTATTACTTGACACTTGTGTCTATAATCCTCGCCCCTGCGCCTATAAACAATCTGCACTGCACACGTTTTAGGCGGGCAACTGGTTTTATTCTCCTCTTCACTGAGCATAACCTTAATTTAAGTCAGATACAGGCTGGGGTCATACCCGTTAAGAAACGAAAGACCAGCCTGTAGAAAGAAGAAGGACTATAGAAAATGTGGAAAACAGAAGCATTGGGAGAAATCTTAAGCTGGACTTAGGAATGGTGATCTAAAAAATAAAAAAAAATAGGAACCCGAGGTACTATTATGCAGAGAGGTTCTTAAAGAAGACCAATATACCTCTCGATTCTTTTACCTCGCTTATCTTCTCAACTTCCGACTCTTTTGTGCATGTCTTGCTCAATATCCCCGACCCTTACATGAACATCCCCCCTCCAACAACTCCAGCCCCCCCACACCCCCTTCCCCAGGCCAACTCCAATCTTACTTCCTGAATTAATTCACACTTGGAGAAAATAAAGTTGCTGTTGATAGGATGTGTCGGGGCCTCCAGAGCACTAACTTATTTGAATTGGCGCCTGAAGGAGACTAACTTGTACCATTTCTCTCTTTCTCTCCCTCATTCTCTCTCTCTCTCTTTCTCTCTCACACACACACACACGCCCACGCTCATACATGTTTGGGTTGCGGTCAGTCAATATAATTCTATTTGACTAGTTTTTCGTGTTTGCATATATATATATATATATATATATATATATATATATATATATATATATATGTGTGTGTGTGTGTGTGTGTGTGTGTGTGTGTGTGTGTGTGTGTGTGTGAAATTTTTATCACACCGTGATTTATATACATTCATGAAGCTACAAATGTCGCTTAATATCTAATTCACGCTACTTCGGGAATACCTCCGATGGGGAATTATCACCGGAGATTTTTTTTTTTTTTTTTTTTAATAATAAATAGATCAGTACCGCTGGGTCTCGATCCCTCGACACGGCACCTCCCAGCGACTCCATTCAAACCAATGAGCCACCAAGAGAAGCGTAAGATAATGCCGAATCTGCCGTACTTACTTACCCGTCGAGAGCGGGGAAATCGTACTTGGCTTCGGCATTAACCCACCTCCACCATAACAGCTCATTGGTACGTTTGGAGCACGCAGCTCTTACTATGGAGTTTTTATCACACCGTGGCTTATATACATTCATGAAGCTACAAATGTCGCTTAATATCTAATTCAAGCTGTTTCGTGACCGTCGAATGGAGTCCCTGGGAGGTACCGTGTCGAGGGATCGAGACCCGGCGGTACCGATCCATTTATTATTTAAAAAAACAATTCCCCTTCAGTGATAATTCCCCATCGGGGATATTCCCGAAGTGGCATGAATTAGATATTAAGCGACATTTGTAGCTTCATGAATATATATATATATACATATATATATATATATATATATATATATATATATATATATATATATATATATATATATTACGTAGATGTATAATCATATATATATATATATATATATATATATATATATATATATATATATATATATATATAATTTCTATTATCTACTTTCAATCAAAGCAACTGAATACTTTGTCATATATATTCTTTGTCAAAATAAATTTACATCGCAAATGGCCAAGAGTAATTTTTTTTCCAAACATTTGACGACAAAACACCTCACTGTAAAAACACGTCTAATTATATAAAAAAAAATACAAAAAACGTAAATATCAGTTTTTTGTGGCAGATATGAAGATGAATACTTTCAGATCCCCTAACAGTAATTCTCAGACAAAACTTCTTTGCTTTAAAGAAAATCCAAAATACGTCACGTGACAATACACAGAATTTAATTAACTCCTGAAACGCTGTTGAACTTGTAACTACTAACGTCATCATTTTGAAAACAGAAATCTCTGTTTCGAATGCGTATGTAAAGCATTCAGGCACGCACATTTATTAAAATAAAAATCTCACCCAAAACACGATCACTGGTTTTCTAACGAGCAAGGCCGTAAAATTCGCGAGCGGAAATCCGTTTTCAGGATTTTTTTTTTTTCACATGTAAATGCCACGGGTAGGAAATGCATAAAACATGGCCCTGCTAATTTGAGACGCGTTTTACGATGCCTTAATGGTCGTTTTCGTCATTAATCATGGCGTGGACCAACTCCGGCTTTTGAAGATTGATTATGGACTGACGTGGAAACACTGGAGTCCACGAGAAACGCAAATTTGCACTTGGCAAATGGGCAGGTCTTCAGTTTCACACACTGTGTGCAACACTGCAATGACCTGAAGCGTGCAAATAATAGAAACATTTTCAATTTCAACATGGGGGGGACTATTTTACATACCAAGAAGAAAATAAATAAAAAACTATATATTCTGGAGTAGTAACACCGCAATAACCTGAAGCATGTAAGTAATAATCAAATAATTAAAAGCATCAAAAAGAAGACTATTTTTCATACCACGAAAAATATAGATAAAAAACTATCTATTTTGGAGTCTCAGCCTAAATTACGTTCAAATCAGCAATATGATTAATCTCTACTCAAGTACACTGTCGTGACAGCAGTGATTCACACAAGGATCGCAAAATGTCAAATTCTAACGATACAGCGGGCTCTACGTTAAGGAGGGTTAGACATTCTTCATTAGGAACCTTCATCTTTCGTAATACCCCACCCGACTGATGTATCTGTGAAAGCCTTTGTGGTTGCTGGGCATTTGGGGGTGAGGGAGGGACGGGCACGCTTTTGGACTAACCATTACAATTTCCCTTGGGTGTAAATTATTCTATATATATATATATATATATATATATATATATATATATATATATATATATATATATATATGCATATATATATATATATATATATATATATATATATATATATTAACACACATATAGATATATATATCATATTAATTTACTTTTATAGCAATTATGCATTACAACATCTCAGCCAACAAGAGGAATGAAGAAGAAGCATTTATAAGCCATGCAAGATTTATCTTAACGGATGCAGAGAGATTTAGGCCATCTGAAGATAATGACAGATCAGCAGAGAGCTGAGAACATAACTAAATAATAATAATAATAATAATAATAATAATAATAATAATAATAATAATAATAATAATAATAATAATTGTAGATATTTATTTCAAATATATTTGTACCCATTCATAACTGGATTTTTTTCTCTCCATTTAAGAATCATGCCACTAAGAATATTTTTTCAATTAAATAATAATAATAATAATAATAATAATAATAATAATAATAATAATAATAATGATAATAATAATAATAATAATAATAATAATAATAATAATAATAATAATAATAATAATAATAATAATAACACGGCCTCAAAAGAAAGTGGAACAAGGATTAACTTCGGACAGAAGAGTTCGGAGAATAAAACATTCAAGATGACAGACACCTCACTAGCAGGTGACAGTCGCAGTAATAACCAACAGAAAATAAATTACCTTGTTTTGGTTAAATATTCAGAAACAGGCTTGGGCTAATTACTCCTCAGTAAAGGTAACTTGTCAAATGCAAATTCGGTCGCGCTAGTGTCATCACGAAATCATTTCGAAGAATTTTTGTTATTACTTAAAAATGAACACTGAATGTTATAGTTGGTTATGAGGTCAGTAACTTTTAAGAGTTGTGGGGAAATCTGAATACCAGGACCTTCAAAGAAACTATACATATATATATATATATATACATACATGTATATATATACGTATGTATATATATATATATATATATATATATATATGATATTAAAAAACTGTCTTGTTTGTGTTTGAATGCACACTGGGAATCCTGGAGGCTTCTGGGGCCTCCATCACCTCCCCCTTCCCTCTCGCCTCCCCCTTCCTCCTCCTCTTCCCCTCCTCACCTCCCCTTCCCTCCCCTCACCCTCATACTCCCCCCTTCCCCTTCCCTCCCCCTCCCCCGCAAACACAGTAAAAAAAGTGGTCTAATATATCAAGCTCTAAATCCCTTTCTTTCTCTCTCTCTTCAAATGACAACTCAGGAGAACCCTCTCGTGGGCAGTCGGATTCCTTACAACCCAACTTGTTCGCCTCTGCAAATCTTGATGCGAATTTCCCCGCAATACTGAATGGAGAAAGAGTTTCAGATGATCACGTGACTCCAGCTTAACCACCTCTCAACATAATTTCACCTGTGGCTGTTTTTTTTTTTTTTCTTCTCTGCAAAACTATGGAATGTCTATCAACTCTATTTATCTGTTCATTGCGTACTGTCTGTTATTCCTTTCATCTTTTATTTTGCGTGGGTTTAATGGACAGGAGTCCAAATATATATCCTTTGCTTGTGAATCGGGATTGTCAGCAATGGTTGCTGTTGTAATATTGAACAATACAAACTACAAAAAACTAAGGAAATACGTGGAAATAAAGAATAAAAGTAATAGTACATATGGATATCTATACACACGCATATACATTATACATATCCATATATATACATACATACAAATGCATATATATACATATACAAATATATATACATGGATATGTATACACACATATACATTATATATATATGAATATCTATACACACATATATACATTATATATATACATATGTATGTATATTCTAGTATATATATACATACGCATAAAATGAAATTTCACTACAAACATTTAAGACAAAAGCAAAGGATAACCGCCACCACTCAAGACGTGTAAAATGAGTTTGACCTTTAGCATGTAAAAATAAAAAAATCGCTAACTATCGCTCTCCGAATATAAGAGAAAGTACAGTACATATAATAAGCTGATACGCAAATGAAAGAAGATACCAAGCTTCATGGGACATGGAAATAATAATAATAATAATAATAATAATAATAATAATAATACTAATAATAATAATAATAATAATAATACAGTCACCAAATACATCTATTATAAGAGCTGCCCGAGAGAGACAGACAGAGAGACAAAGGGAGTCACAGAGTGACAGAGAGACAGAGAGATAGAGGGAGACAGAGAAAACGAGAGAGACAGAAAAAGAGAGACAGAGAGAAAGAGTGAGACAGAGAGCAGAGAGATAGAGGGAGACAGAGAAAAAGAGAGAGACACAGGGAGTTACAGAGAGAGAGAGAGAGAGAGAGAGAGAGAGAGAGAGAGAGAGAGAGAGAGAGAGAGAGAGAGAGAGGCGCCGGCAGGCAGCTGGCAGTCAAAGTTCCACGGAAAGTTTTAATTGAAGAGGCAAAACGGGGGAAATGGTTCCTATCAGAACCGTGTAATTAGGAATCTACTAATTATTATAAAAGGTAGGTAAATTTACAGGAAGATATGTAAAATGATAAGACTGATAATCCGCCATATTGTGTGTGTATATATATATATATATATATATATATATATATATATATATATATATATATATGATTATTATCACTTTTGTACGTGATTCATTTATCACACATTACCACAGGTGAAAAATAAGAAACGGGGTGTAGGTCCTGACCGGTTTCGACTTTATTTCCAAGCCATTGACGAAGGACTGATACAGAGTGTGAGAAGTCACAAATATATATACTACAAGAACAGTACTGACGAACATACACAACCGTTAGGGACTCCATATCCCCACTCAGGCCGGTGTCGAGGTAGGAGTGGCCTTTAAAACTCATTTGGCTAAAAATCACAATAGACTCTCTGGGGACATTGCTGATAAACAGACCATACCCCACCTCAGATCCACACCTGACAGGTGTCATGGAGGCGGAGTTTGGAAACTCATTAACATTACTACCCCCGTACTGTGTTTACAAATATGATAGTCCTATTTTCATACATCTCTACTGCCTACCTTAAAGTTTAAACAATTTACAAATTTCTTTTGATATTAAAGGATCAAGTTTATACATCCCTTGACTGATATTCATATTATGGTTGTAACTTTCTTTTATAAAGCTAGATTCAATGATGTTCCTTTCCAGTGCATTATTAGAATATACAATCCTTTTTGCCCCTTCCCAGTTGATAGCATGATTGTTCTCACTAACATGTACAAATATACCACTGTTCCCTTGTGCATACCTCACACATTTCTTATGTTGTTCAATTCTTTTTTCCAGTGCTTTCCCGGTTTGGCCAATATAAAAGTTGTCACAAGACTTACACGGAATTTTATATACACACCCTTTAGTATTGTCTGGGGAGTTCTTGATAAGTACATTTTTCATTGTTGTATTGTTCTTAAATGCGACATTAACACCAAAATTCTTAAGAAGATGAGGGATATCTTTCATATTATTATTATAAGGCAAAACAAGCAAATTTTTTGTGTTGTAAGGTTCTTTCTGGTTTTGATACATAGTCTTTTTTGCCGCTTCAAATGCACTGTTTAATACACTATCAGGATATTTCAATTTTTTGCCTGCATTCCTAATCTTATCTATTTCATCATCAATATATTCAGGGCTACATACCCGTAATGCTCTTAAAAACATAGATGAAAACACTGACTTTTTAACCTTATTGCTTTGTCCAGAATAGAAATGCACATAGGAAGAAATATTAGTGGGTTTTCTATACACACTATATTTAAACCCACTACTATTTCTTCGTATGAGGACATCCAAAAACGGTAAGCACCCATCATTTTCCATTTCCATCGTGAATTTAATTGATGGTACTAATTGATTTAACTTGGCAAAAAAGTTTTTTACATCTTGGTTCCCTGGCCATACACAAATTATGTCGTCAACATACCTAAACCATGTTACATTACGTGGGATTATGTTGTTTAATATCTTCTTTTCAAAAAATTCCATATATAAGTTACTTAACACTGGGGATAGAGGGTTTCCCATTGCCATACCAAAATTTTGTGAGTAAAATTTACCATTAAATTCAAATTTACAATCTTTTACACATAATTTAATCAGTTCAATTAAAGTACTTTTAGAAAATGGGATATCCAGCTGTGTGTTCTCTAACAATTCAGATAAAAACGCCATCAGATCATCTATTGGCACCTTTGTGAATAGTGATACAACATCAAAACTTACAAGCCTGGATTCACTATTAATCTCTACACTATTTAGTTTATTTATCAGGTCCACATTATTCTTGATATTTGCATTTGAGATGGTACCTACTAATGGGTTAAGAATATCTACTAAGTACTTCGCTAGCTTGTATGATGCGGAACCAACTGAACTGATAATTGGCCTGGCAGGAAAGTTTGCTTTGTGAGTTTTTATTGTACCATACATGTATGGTAGCGATGGAGAGGTCACACACAACTTCTTTATAAGGCTTTCGTTACCTTTTAACAGGTTTTTCACTTTCTTATTGAAACCACTATTCACATTGTCTATCGGGTTCTTATTTAATTCTTTATATGTGTTATCATCACCTAAAAGATTTTGCATTTTTTCTATATATTCACTTTTATTTAAAATTACAAGGGCGCCTGATTTATCTGCTTTTGTCATGTGTATATTTTTATCTTTTTTCAGTTCATTAATAGCAACCATAAATCTTTTGGGGACGTTTGTGGTGTCTGATTTTTTCATACTTCCATAAATCACTCCCTTAACCATGTTCACTTCTTCATTCGTTAAATCACTATATTTTTCCAAATTACACAGTCCTTTAGTTATTTCCACACTGTTCCTTCCGCCAGGAGATAAAGCAAAGTTTAAGCCGTAGCCTAAGGCACTAGTTACATTTCTATCCAGCTGTTTGTTTGATAAGTTGACGACACATTCATGATTGGCGTTGTTGGTCCAAGGGCTTCTTTCAATCAACAGTTTCATTTTATTATCGTGTTTAATTTTCAGTTTCCGATACACTTGATTCCTCATCTTCACATGACAATATTCACGTAGGGAATCTCTCCAATCTGGTGGTATTGAGGCTTCAAAATGTCGTCTTTTTCTCGTGAGATCTTCAAAGTTCTTTTTGGTTTCCAATGTTTTGATGTTGATATGTTTTTCCAATATGGCACGTTGTATTTCACCGAAGGGTTGGTCTTCTAATTTCAGCAAGGAATTGGTTATGAACGATCTTGGTATCACTTGTTCATCCCGACATTCACGTAAAAACCGCAGGTGTTCCTTGTTGGTATGAGCTTGAGTGAGGGCGTCGGCAAATTCTCTGACGGCATATTCCAAGATGGGGAAAAGAACACAGAAAGATCGGAAGGAGCGCGTGGTATCCATTGATGATTATTATCACTTTTGTACGTGATTCATTTATCACACATTACCACAGGTGAAAAATAAGAAACGGGGTGTAGGTCCTGACCGGTTTCGACTTTATTTCCAAGCCATTGACGAAGGACTGATACAGAGTGTGAGAAGTCACAAATATATATACTACAAGAACAGTACTGACGAACATACACAACCGTTAGGGACTCCATATCCCCACTCAGGCCGGTGTCGAGGTAGGAGTGGCCTTTAAAACTCATTTGGCTAAAAATCACAATAGACTCTCTGGGGACATTGCTGATAAACAGACCATACCCCACCTCAGATCCACACCTGACAGGTGTCATGGAGGCGGAGTTTGGAAACTCATTAACATTACTACCCCCGTACTGTGTTTACAAATATGATAGTCCTATTTTCATACATCTCTACTGCCTACCTTAAAGTTTAAACAATTTACAAATTTCTTTTGATATTAAAGGATCAAGTTTATACATCCCTTGACTGATATTCATATTATGGTTGTAACTTTCTTTTATAAAGCTAGATTCAATGATGTTCCTTTCCAGTGCATTATTAGAATATACAATCCTTTTTGCCCCTTCCCAGTTGATAGCATGATTGTTCTCACTAACATGTACAAATATACCACTGTTCCCTTGTGCATACCTCACACATTTCTTATGTTGTTCAATTCTTTTTTCCAGTGCTTTCCCGGTTTGGCCAATATAAAAGTTGTCACAAGACTTACACGGAATTTTATATACACACCCTTTAGTATTGTCTGGGGAGTTCTTGATAAGTACATTTTTCATTGTTGTATTGTTCTTAAATGCGACATTAACACCAAAATTCTTAAGAAGATGAGGGATATCTTTCATATTATTATTATAAGGCAAAACAAGCAAATTTTTTGTGTTGTAAGGTTCTTTCTGGTTTTGATACATAGTCTTTTTTGCCGCTTCAAATGCACTGTTTAATACACTATCAGGATATTTCAATTTTTTGCCTGCATTCCTAATCTTATCTATTTCATCATCAATATATTCAGGGCTACATACCCGTAATGCTCTTAAAAACATAGATGAAAACACTGACTTTTTAACCTTATTGCTTTGTCCAGAATAGAAATGCACATAGGAAGAAATATTAGTGGGTTTTCTATACACACTATATTTAAACCCACTACTATTTCTTCGTATGAGGACATCCAAAAACGGTAAGCACCCATCATTTTCCATTTCCATCGTGAATTTAATTGATGGTACTAATTGATTTAACTTGGCAAAAAAGTTTTTTACATCTTGGTTCCCTGGCCATACACAAATTATGTCGTCAACATACCTAAACCATGTTACATTACGTGGGATTATGTTGTTTAATATCTTCTTTTCAAAAAATTCCATATATAAGTTACTTAACACTGGGGATAGAGGGTTTCCCATTGCCATACCAAAATTTTGTGAGTAAAATTTACCATTAAATTCAAATTTACAATCTTTTACACATAATTTAATCAGTTCAATTAAAGTACTTTTAGAAAATGGGATATCCAGCTGTGTGTTCTCTAACAATTCAGATAAAAACGCCATCAGATCATCTATTGGCACCTTTGTGAATAGTGATACAACATCAAAACTTACAAGCCTGGATTCACTATTAATCTCTACACTATTTAGTTTATTTATCAGGTCCACATTATTCTTGATATTTGCATTTGAGATGGTACCTACTAATGGGTTAAGAATATCTACTAAGTACTTCGCTAGCTTGTATGATGCGGAAGGAACAGTGTGGAAATAACTAAAGGACTGTGTAATTTGGAAAAATATAGTGATTTAACGAATGAAGAAGTGAACATGGTTAAGGGAGTGATTTATGGAAGTATGAAAAAATCAGACACCACAAACGTCCCCAAAAGATTTATGGTTGCTATTAATGAACTGAAAAAAGATAAAAATATACACATGACAAAAGCAGATAAATCAGGCGCCCTTGTAATTTTAAATAAAAGTGAATATATAGAAAAAATGCAAAATCTTTTAGGCGATGATAACACATATAAAGAATTAAATAAGAACCCGATAGACAATGTGAATAGTGGTTTCAATAAGAAAGTGAAAAACCTGTTAAAAGGTAACGAAAGCCTTATAAAGAAGTTGTGTGTGACCTCTCCATCGCTACCATACATGTATGGTACAATAAAAACTCACAAAGCAAACTTTCCTGCCAGGCCAATTATCAGTTCAGTTGGTTCCGCATCATACAAGCTAGCGAAGTACTTAGTAGATATTCTTAACCCATTAGTAGGTACCATCTCAAATGCAAATATCAAGAATAATGTGGACCTGATAAATAAACTAAATAGTGTAGAGATTAATAGTGAATCCAGGCTTGTAAGTTTTGATGTTGTATCACTATTCACAAAGGTGCCAATAGATGATCTGATGGCGTTTTTATCTGAATTGTTAGAGAACACACAGCTGGATATCCCATTTTCTAAAAGTACTTTAATTGAACTGATTAAATTATGTGTAAAAGATTGTAAATTTGAATTTAATGGTAAATTTTACTCACAAAATTTTGGTATGGCAATGGGAAACCCTCTATCCCCAGTGTTAAGTAACTTATATATGGAATTTTTTGAAAAGAAGATATTAAACAACATAATCCCACGTAATGTAACATGGTTTAGGTATGTTGACGACATAATTTGTGTATGGCCAGGGAACCAAGATGTAAAAAACTTTTTTGCCAAGTTAAATCAATTAGTACCATCAATTAAATTCACGATGGAAATGGAAAATGATGGGTGCTTACCGTTTTTGGATGTCCTCATACGAAGAAATAGTAGTGGGTTTAAATATAGTGTGTATAGAAAACCCACTAATATTTCTTCCTATGTGCATTTCTATTCTGGACAAAGCAATAAGGTTAAAAAGTCAGTGTTTTCATCTATGTTTTTAAGAGCATTACGGGTATGTAGCCCTGAATATATTGATGATGAAATAGATAAGATTAGGAATGCAGGCAAAAAATTGAAATATCCTGATAGTGTATTAAACAGTGCATTTGAAGCGGCAAAAAAGACTATGTATCAAAACCAGAAAGAACCTTACAACACAAAAAATTTGCTTGTTTTGCCTTATAATAATAATATGAAAGATATCCCTCATCTTCTTAAGAATTTTGGTGTTAATGTCGCATTTAAGAACAATACAACAATGAAAAATGTACTTATCAAGAACTCCCCAGACAATACTAAAGGGTGTGTATATAAAATTCCGTGTAAGTCTTGTGACAACTTTTATATTGGCCAAACCGGGAAAGCACTGGAAAAAAGAATTGAACAACATAAGAAATGTGTGAGGTATGCACAAGGGAACAGTGGTATATTTGTACATGTTAGTGAGAACAATCATGCTATCAACTGGGAAGGGGCAAAAAGGATTGTATATTCTAATAATGCACTGGAAAGGAACATCATTGAATCTAGCTTTATAAAAGAAAGTTACAACCATAATATGAATATCAGTCAAGGGATGTATAAACTTGATCCTTTAATATCAAAAGAAATTTGTAAATTGTTTAAACTTTAAGGTAGGCAGTAGAGATGTATGAAAATAGGACTATCATATTTGTAAACACAGTACGGGGGTAGTAATGTTAATGAGTTTCCAAACTCCGCCTCCATGACACCTGTCAGGTGTGGATCTGAGGTGGGGTATGGTCTGTTTATCAGCAATGTCCCCAGAGAGTCTATTGTGATTTTTAGCCAAATGAGTTTTAAAGGCCACTCCTACCTCGACACCGGCCTGAGTGGGGATATGGAGTCCCTAACGGTTGTGTATGTTCGTCAGTACTGTTCTTGTAGTATATATATTTGTGACTTCTCACACTCTGTATCAGTCCTTCGTCAATGGCTTGGAAATAAAGTCGAAACCGGTCAGGACCTACACCCCGTTTCTTATTTTTCACCTGTGGTAATGTGTGATAAATGAATCACGTACAAAAGTGATAATAATCATCAATGGATACCACGCGCTCCTTCCGATCTTTCTGTGTTCTTTTCCCCATCTTGGAATATGCCGTCAGAGAATTTGCCGACGCCCTCACTCAAGCTCATACCAACAAGGAACACCTGCGGTTTTTACGTGAATGTCGGGATGAACAAGTGATACCAAGATCGTTCATAACCAATTCCTTGCTGAAATTAGAAGACCAACCCTTCGGTGAAATACAACGTGCCATATTGGAAAAACATATCAACATCAAAACATTGGAAACCAAAAAGAACTTTGAAGATCTCACGAGAAAAAGACGACATTTTGAAGCCTCAATACCACCAGATTGGAGAGATTCCCTACGTGAATATTGTCATGTGAAGATGAGGAATCAAGTGTATCGGAAACTGAAAATTAAACACGATAATAAAATGAAACTGTTGATTGAAAGAAGCCCTTGGACCAACAACGCCAATCATGAATGTGTCGTCAACTTATCAAACAAACAGCTGGATAGAAATGTAACTAGTGCCTTAGGCTACGGCTTAAACTTTGCTTTATCTCCTGGCGGAAGGAACAGTGTGGAAATAACTAAAGGACTGTGTAATTTGGAAAAATATAGTGATTTAACGAATGAAGAAGTGAACATGGTTAAGGGAGTGATTTATGGAAGTATGAAAAAATCAGACACCACAAACGTCCCCAAAAGATTTATGGTTGCTATTAATGAACTGAAAAAAGATAAAAATATACACATGACAAAAGCAGATAAATCAGGCGCCCTTGTAATTTTAAATAAAAGTGAATATATAGAAAAAATGCAAAATCTTTTAGGTGATGATAACACATATAAAGAATTAAATAAGAACCCGATAGACAATGTGAATAGTGGTTTCAATAAGAAAGTGAAAAACCTGTTAAAAGGTAACGAAAGCCTTATAAAGAAGTTGTGTGTGACCTCTCCATCGCTACCATACATGTATGGTACAATAAAAACTCACAAAGCAAACTTTCCTGCCAGGCCAATTATCAGTTCAGTTGGTTCCGCATCATACAAGCTAGCGAAGTACTTAGTAGATATTCTTAACCCATTAGTAGGTACCATCTCAAATGCAAATATCAAGAATAATGTGGACCTGATAAATAAACTAAATAGTGTAGAGATTAATAGTGAATCCAGGCTTGTAAGTTTTGATGTTGTATCACTATTCACAAAGGTGCCAATAGATGATCTGATGGCGTTTTTATCTGAATTGTTAGAGAACACACAGCTGGATATCCCATTTTCTAAAAGTACTTTAATTGAACTGATTAAATTATGTGTAAAAGATTGTGAATTTGAATTTAATGGTAAATTTTACTCACAAAATTTTGGTATAGCAATGGGAAACCCTCTATCCCCAGTGTTAAGTAACTTATATATGGAATTTTTTGAAAAGAAGATATTAAACAACATAATCCCACGTAATGTAACATGGTTTAGGTATGTTGACGACATAATTTGTGTATGGCCAGGGAACCAAGATGTAAATAACTTTTTTGCCAAGTTAAATCAATTAGTACCATCAATTAAATTCACGATGGAAATGGAAAGTGATGGGTGCTTACCGTTTTTGGATGTCCTCATACGAAGAAATAGTAGTGGGTTTAAATATAGTGTGTATAGAAAACCCACTAATATTTCTTCCTGTGTGCATTTCTATTCTGGACAAAGCAATAAGGTTAAAAAGTCAGTGTTTTCATCTATGTTTTTAAGAGCATTACGGGTATGTAGCCCCGAATATATTGATGATGGAATAGATAAGATTAGGAATGCAGGCAAGAAATTGAAATATCCTGATAGTGTATTAAACAGTGCATTTGAAGCGGCAAAAAAGACTATGTATCAAATCCAGAAAGAACCTTACAACACAAAAAATTTGCTTGTTTTGCCTTATAATAATAATATGAAAGATATCCCCTCATCTTCTTAAGAATTTTGGTGTTAATGTCGCATTTAAGAACAATACAACAATGTAAAATGTACTTATCAAGAACTCCCCTGAAAATACTAAAGGGTGTGTATATAAAATTCCTTGTAAGTCTTGTGACAACTTTTATATTGGCCAAACCGGGAAGGCACTGGAAAAAAGAATTGAACAGCATAAAAAATGTGTGAGATATGCACAAGGGAACAGTGGTATATTTGTACATGTTAGTGAGAACAATCAAGCTATCAACTGGGAAGGGGCAAAAAGGAGTGTATATTCTAATAATGCACTGGAAAGGAACATCATTGAATCTAGCTTTATAAAAGAAAGTTACAACCATAATATGAATATCAGTCAAGGGATGTATAAACTTGATCCTTTAATATCAAAAGAAATTTGTAAATTGTTTAAACTTTAAGGTAGGCAGTAGAGATGTATGAAAATAGGATTATCATATTTGTAAACACAGTACGAGGGTAGTAATGTTAGTTAATGAGTTTCCAAACTCCTCCTCCGTGACACCTGTCAGGTGTGGATCTGAGGTGGCGTATGGTCTGTTTATCAGCAATGTCCTCTGAGAGTATATTGTGATTTTTAGCCAAATGAGTTTTAAAGGCCACTCCTACCTCGACACCGGCCTGAGTGGGGATATGTAGTCTCTAACGATTGTGTATGTTCGTCAGTACTGTTCTTGTAGTATATATATTTGTGACTTCTCATACTCTGTATCAGTCCTTCGTCAATGGCTTGGAAATAAAGTCGAAACCGGTCAGGACCTACACCCCGTTTCTTATTTTTCACCTGTGATAATGTGTGATAAATGAATCACGTAAAAAGTGATAATAATCATATATATATATATATATATATATATATATATATATATATATATATATATATATATATATATATATATATGCATAGGAAAACTGAATGACAGTAGGTGTAGGGGGAGGGAAAAGGGATAGAGGAGGGGGAGGGGAAAGGGGGAAGAGGGAGGGGAGGTAGACAGGACAGGGGATAGGGGTTTGTGTTGGCAGTCTGACTAACAGTCCTACTTTTTTCCCATTCGAACAGTCTTGGATGAACTGACAGGTATTATTGTGGTGACAGTCCCTTTTATCCAGGCATTACTGTGATGACTGTCCCTTTTATCCAGAAATTACTGTGGTGACTCTTCCTTTCATCCAGGTATTACGGTGCTGTTTGCCACCTTTAACCAGGTATTTCTGTGCTGTCTGTCCCTTTTACCCTGGTAGTACTGTGGTGACTGTCCCTTTTATGCAGATATTACTGTGCTGTCTGTCCCCTTTATTCAGGTATTACTGACGTGACTAAACAACATTTTCAATAATATATTTCTATGGTATCGAGTACATGAAATGTGGTATGATAAACAACCTTTTAACCAACTATTACTGTTCTGTCTGTCCCTTTTATCCAGGTATTACGGTGTGACTGTCCATTTTACCCAGGTATTGCTATGCTGTCTATCCCCTTTAACCAGGCATTACAGTGCTGTCTGTCCTCTTTAACCGGATACTGCTGTGCTGTCTGTCCCTTTTATCCAGGTATTACTATGGTGATTGCCCCTTTTATCCAGGTATAGTTGCGCTGTCTGACACCTTTAACCAGGTATTACTGTGCTCTCTGTCCATTTTATCCAGGTATTACTGTTGTGACTGTCCCTTTTATCCAGGTATTATTGTGCTGTCTAACCCCTTTATCCAGGTATTACTGTGGTGACAGTCCCTTTTATCCGGGTATTACTTTGCTGTCTGTCACCTTTTACCAGATATTACCGTGCTGTCTGTCTTTTTCATCCAGGTATTAGCTGACGTACTCAGCGTTGCACGGTAAAAATTCAAAGCTTATAACACACCTAGACGTTATAATACACTCAAAGTATAAAACACGCCAATAACGTACAACTTACCCGGATATTTATTAATTCCAACCTTCTATTAGACAGGAAAATTCTTATTTATATGTTTTTAGAAATATAAACAGTATACAAATAAAGCAAAATCTTTCACAAATTCACTATAATACTACTTTAACATAAAACTTGATTGTTAACAACAATTCCACTATCAGGAGCAAGAATAAATAAATTCTTGGGTGAACTCACCCTTGAGCAAGCAACATAAAGTTGTCCTTGGAAAAAACATAACGATCTCGAACCCACTCGGCAGCACTTAATAGACGGCCCCCTTGCCTTGTTGATCGTGATCGAGAATGCAAGTCTCACTGAAAATTGCAATACCTGAAAGTTAAAGGGGAGATCCGTAGGAATGAGTGGTATCCGTGAGATAAAAACTGTTTCACCCTCTCCCTTTCTTGTTAAGAGAGGTGCTTCAAACACATTGCCTAACATCTTTGACATTTTATATTTCACTCCTTCTTGCCCCCCTTTCCTATCGGGACATAAAGGGCATCGGGAGTGTCAGTATTCAACTCACCTACCTCGAAAACTATAGATTAGACACTAATAACTGTTGTTTTTGGTTACTTTTACAAGTCACCCCTTTCCACCGCCACCCCCTTTGGTGTCAACAATGTCTTACACCCACAGTATTCTTTTCCAGATAGTAAGTCATCTGTATACCGATATGAGGTATGATAAGCGAATACAGATTACTTAGTTTCTAAGTCTATGTGCAGAGCCCGCCCCGTTTCAGGAAAGCCCTTGCCACCTCCACCCCCTTTGGTGCTAGTGATGTCTTACCCCCACAGTATTCTTTTCCAGATAGTAAGTCATATGTGTACCAAGTTTGATTGAAATTGCTCAATGCATTCCAGTTATGCTGGAACATACACACTTACATATATCTATGTATTGTGTATATGTATATATATATATATATATATATATATATATATATATATATATATATATATATATATATATATATATATATATATATATATATATATATATATATATATATACATATATATATATATATATATATATATATATATATATATATATATATATATATATATATATATATATATATATATATATATATATATATATATATATATATATATACATATATATATATATATATATATATATATATATATATATATATATATATATATATATATATATATATATATATATATATATATATATATATATATATATATATATATATATATATGTGTGTGTGTGTGTGTGTGTGTGTGTGTGTGTGTGTGTGCGTGTGTGTGTGTGATGTGAATGTGTTTGTGTGTGTATGAACAGGAAGTTAATTTCATCTTCATGCAACTTACACACATGGAACTTAAAAAAAAAAAAAAAACATACACTAGTTCTATCTCAAATGAAATGCTGCTAGCTAGCATCATTCGATTGTTTCAGTATTTGTGTAAACTGAGTTGGACCCCCGTAACCTATTCACAGGGAATAGACAACGAATAATCTTATCGCAGCGTAGCAATAAAGGCATTCAGAGGTGTCCTGTCTCTTATACCACTGAACTGTTGAAAATGGAGTAACTTGATATTCCCTAGAACTCATTATTTCATATAAAAAAAAAAAAAAAATACAGGAGAAGGCAGCGACGAAACACTCCAGCCTGCGTTCTTGCCTTAACCCACAAAAATGGAAAATCCCATAACGCAAGATCCTCGTTCCTTGAAGGAATTTACGTTGACGGACGCATTGTTAGCTGACATAAAAATAAAATATGAGAATATAGTATTTTTACGTAAACTTCTCTTATCTGTTATCCAGTATATAATATGAAAATAAATTTCAAGCAAATAAATGACAGAAATTCTCAGCCAACCGGACGACCAATCCATTACCTTTATCCAGACCATGCCTGGGGAAGAGAAAGGTCAATGCTATAACCCAACCAGAATTAAAAAAAAAAAAAGGAACGTAGAAACCACTTGTCTTTCTTGCCATTCAGAGTAAAATTTGCGTTTCGTTTAACGGTCCTTCAGAAATATAGCAAATGAAGATTCCAAACGTTAGACGAGGAAGATGAGCATGATATAAAGAAGCAGAAAGGTGAGACGTCAGGCTCTTTATTTTATTTTGTTTTTTTCCCCACGATAGGAACTAAGAAGAATATGAAGATATTAGAGAAAGAGATAAAAATGTTCAGTGATTTGGACTGGAATAACTATTCCTCGTCACGGATACTTGGAGATGAATATTTAGGAATCTGGCTTTTGATGTGGAATGTTTTCTAATAATATGGAAAACCCAATAAAACATTCATAATTCAAAATGATTTTTGCAAGTTATTTCAACATGGTGTATAAGACCCTTAGTTATGATTGTGATTTTTTATGCATTGTCCAGTCAAATGCCCTGTTTGTGTAAGAACAAGAGAGAATCAGAGCGAATAAACTGGGCAAAGTTATCCGTCGCAGCTACTTTCAATAGGTTTCATCATCATCATTACTATCGCCTGTTGACTCAAAGGGCCTCTGTGAAATTCAGCCCCTCATGTCTTTGCCGTGCTTTATCTTACACAATCCTTCACTCATCTCTAGCCTCCCTTCTAAGCGAGTCGATCTGGGTCTTCCGATTCTTCTGGTGTCCACCGGAGCAGAGCTGACGCTCCAGCTTGGTAATAAATGCACTGAAAAAGAAATGTTTGAGTAAGCAGTATTCTACCTCAGAAAAGAACATGTTCTTAACAGTAGCAGACCATCACCTAAATATCATGTGATTGTCTCTGTTTAGCAATGACCTTCCGGAGGTTAAAACCGTTTCTTTTCTGTAGCCATTTAGAAATAGGAGTATTACCTTCCCAGTTTTACGTTTTGCTTGTTACTTTTTTGAGGAAAAAAATACGTTGCATACGTATTCATTAATTTTTCGTCATTAAAGACTGAACAGTGTTTCTAAGACGGTGACGTTGGAAGACTCAGGATCTGAACCTGTTGCCTTTCCCGGACTGCAAAAGCAAAATTCTGTCTCATGTTACGTATTTCTTATCTGATAAGACTCAGACCTAAAACACGAATATTTCACAAGCATTTTCTTCATTTTGGATCCTGTACTAAGGCTAATAACATTACTCGGTAGATATAGGGGAAACAATTTGAAACATAGACAAACGTAGCCCTCTCTAAATTCCCGTTACCTAGCATAAGCTATACTCTTAAATTGATATTTTCTTACCTTTCTTGGAATTTTGCTTCGTTTTTGTGAAAAGGAAGGAGAATTAAAGTTAACTGTCTCAAAAATCAACAATCCTCTCAGTACTGTAGTGTTTTATACATCTAAAATAGGCTAAAGTGCCTTTCTAACAATTTAAGATAACTGGAATGATTAGCCACGAGCTTATGCCATAAAAAAATTCAAAACTACATATGGAGCATTTATTTGGAAACACAGGTTTATAACGTAAATATTTCAAGCACAGTGATGCTGTTGAAATATAATTCCATGTGCCTTTACTCTACCTATGCTTGAAATACGAGTGGCATTCGTTCATCATGTTCTTACATACTTTGTAATAATACAATCTTAAAAGCTTTAGATTGAATTTCAAGATTGCCCCAGACTTTACCTAAAAATATCCACAGCAGTCAGACATTAAAGAACCTTATCAAATCTCGGCAGGATAAAGCAGCTCAGAGTAAAGGGGTAAAGTTCTTCATGTATTCCCTCAGTCTCTTTTCTCTCTCCCTCCTCCTTTTCCATTCGTCCTTTCCTTCACTCGGTGTGATTAGTTATTATTATTATTATTATTATTATTATTATTATTATTATTATTATTATTATTATTATTATTATTAATCAGAATACGAAGAACACTTTTTAAACGTTTACTTCAAATGTAATACAATAAATCATGATTCATGTGGTTATGAACTGTGACTGTCGATAACCACATAAATTGTAGAGGACTAAAGACCACGAGGAAGATAACAGCAGGTGTCCCGGGAGTAGTGACCGAGATTATGAATGGGGAACACCTTGTGGTCAAAATCAACCTTTATAATGTCACCTAGAATTTGGGTATACAAATCGGCTGGACGTTCGGTTTACAAGTGAAAAGATGCTTTCACACTGGCCGACTCATAACAATATCTTCCTGTCAGCACTTCCGTACCTAACCCCATGCATAACGAATTAACCAAACATAATAATATACATTAGGATAAGATTTACACAAATATTAGCAGTGGTAGTAATTTACATTTTGCATCCCATATAAATTATTATGAACTGCATATAATTAAAATCAATGTTAGTTGTTCTGTTCCCAAATTTTTCCTTCACCCCAAACAGATCACGCGCACTTACACACACACTGTGTGTGTGTGTGTATATATATATATATATATATATATATATATATATATATATATATATATATATATATATATATATATATATATATATATATATGAATGTCTTTTACTGTAATACCACAGTGTAATATGAATATAAGAAGGCCCATAAAACACTATTTGAACGTTGCGACCATATATTTCGACCACTTCCTTCTGTGCCCCAGTTCACTGGTAAAATATGGACAGATGAAATGTTACAGGAGTATATATACAAAGCATATGTAGGTGTGGCATTAAGTCTCCGATGGTATGCTGGTGACCGTTCCCAAGAAGGAGGGAAAATAAACAATTCCCTAGTGGTTTTTGGCCTCATTAACTTCTGTTTTGCGATTCGTCTGGTGGTCGTGTTTCCTGGAGCACCTGTTTGAGATGAGGTTTAAGGATTAGCCCGTCGATTTCATCCGCTTTCCAATGTCCTCCTGACAAGTACCACACTGTCCGACGTATGCAACAAAGTTAGAATGAGCTAGCCAGGGTCAAATTGCGTGTTACAATTGACAAATTACAGTCTGCTATAAATTCCACTCATCACACTATAATCATGATATTAATGAAAAGAAAAGAATTATACAGCCTGATCAATGAAATCGCTCCACACATTAACACATACATTTTTTTAAACTTGGAGTGCAATAACCTGCAATTCAATAATAAAAAAAGATTACTATCAAACATAAAAAAATGAAACGAAAAGAAAAATGGACATCTGATAGACATAAATAAAATCGATCATGAAAAAATTTAATAAAAAGAATAAATGACATCAAATAAACATGAGTAAAATTAATCAAAAGAATGGAATGAAAAAATAAATGACATGAAATAGACATGGATAAAATGAATCACAAAATATGAAATACAAGAACAGGGAATGCAAGTGCACAGTAGGTGGATATATATTAGGATTATCTCAAAATTTCCTTACAGGTAGGCAGCAGTGAGTTGCTGTTGATGGGATCTTTAGTGATCCAAGACCTATTGTGTCCGGAGTTCCACGGGGTACTATTCTAGGTCACTGTTTTTTTGGGCATATACAAGCGATATGGTTATTGGCCTGGAAAACAAGATTATTCAGTATGCTGGGTGTAGTAAAGTCTCCACTTATGAGAAATGAAGTTACCCTAAGTCTCAATAGGGACCTGGACCGGATCAGTGAATAGTGTAGTCGGTGGGTTATGAGGCTGAACTCGAATAAACGAAAACACTATTGATTAGCAGATCTCGCATAGATTTCCCACTCCATCCTCCCCTTAGGTGGATGGGACTTTGCTGAATGAGTCTGAATCTTTAACTATTCTAGGTGTAACTTTTGACTCACATCTTGCTTTTGAGAAACATCAAAGGAAAGTTTCAGCAAATGCCACACGAAAGTTGTGTATGGTTCGTGAGACCTCATATAACAGTGATAAAATCAGTGCAACCTGTCCTAGGTCATTTGTGCTTCCTTTACTGGAATACTGTTCTCCGGTGTGGATGTCTGCTTCTACCAGAGATTTATCTCTTTTAGATGAAGTTGTTCGTGGTAGCAGGTTTCTGTTTCTACTATTAGCAGTTATTAATTGTACCATCGGCGAATGGTCTTTTGTTTGTCACTTTTTATAAGTTGTATTTTATTAGAGGTCTTTCACATTCACGATTGATCCCTGATCCCCTTTTCCTACCGAGAGGAACTAGATTCCCTGAACAGCAGCACCAATATGTAGTAAATGTGTCTCGCTGTCGAACTGCTCAGTTCCAGAGGTCCTTTATTCTTCACACCACTGGACTGTGGAACAGCCTCCCTGAGGATGTCGTGCCATTGGAACTTCAAAAGTTCAAGCGAAGACGCAATGCTATTCTCCTTGCATTTTAATACATTTTACCTATTTAATAATTTATTACTTTATTTTTTTCAATAAGTGAGACCTCTTCTTTCTGCATTTCCCTTTACCTTCTCTTACTTTCTAATGAGCACCATATTCTTTGGAAGCTTCAATTTCAAGTCAGTGGCCCCTGTGGGCTCGTCCCATATGAACAGGTTCATCTTCTGAATAATGATAATTATTTTACAGCAACTAAAGACTCATTTGCCAAATTGGCAGGAGGAAAGAAATTTTCTAAGTTGGATCTGTTTCGTGTTTACGAACAGCTGGATGTGTCCCCCGAATTTAGATAAATATTAACTATCAACATGCATAAAGGCTTATATCAAGTGCACAGGCTGATGTATGGTGTAGATTCAGCACCTGCCAATTTTCAGAACGTAATGGATACCATACTGAGAGACATTGATTTTTGTGGATGCTTGCTCGATGATATTATAGTGATAAGAAAGGAAAATAATGATCACATGCAGAATCTTGTCAAAGTGCTGGACTGGTTTGCTAAACAATATCATTTTGAAACTGAAGAAGTGTGCATTTATGCAGAATGAATTGGAATATATTGGTCATGTAATTGATGCCAGTGGTTTTCACATGACACAGACTAAAATTGATGCAATAATAAAAGCCCCAAGGCCAACAAAGGTTTCAGAATTGATATAATTTGTTGGAAAGGTGGCGAATTAAGGTAAATTCTTGAAAGATCTATCCACAGTTTGAAAATCTTTCTACGTAAGAGTAACAAATTCGTGTGGCATGACAACTGTGAGAGGCCCTTTAAAGATGTAAAATTCATGTTGAGAGCTGCAACTTTTTAATTAAGTGAATTTTGATCCTAAGCTGAAATTACGGTTGGCGTTGGATGCATCTGCTTACGGGCTAGGTGCTGTTATTTCTCACTTGATGCCTGATGATAGTGAAAGACCTGTTGCATATGCTTTTCGATTTCTAATCGCATCAGAGTCTAATTATTCACAGGTAGAAAGGGAGGCTTTAGTTGTATAGAAATTTCGAATGTATTTATGGGGCAGGCATTTTCAGCTGCTGTCAGGTCATCATCCTCTAGTGGTGTTGAATGGTAGTGAGGAACGTATTCCTGAGGCTGCATTTGCTTGGATTCGGCTTTAGGTTTTAGCTCTATCTGCTTATAATTTTTATGTAACTACACATCCGGTAAACATCATG
>JANJGK010004267.1:55000-65889 GCA_039081455.1 Macrobrachium rosenbergii
GAAAGGTTCCATTTCTAACATTCCCTCTGTAAATGGAGAGATTTATGAATTAAGGGCCAGTAAGTACACAGTAAAATATGCTTAGGGCAAGGAGGTGCACAGCGAGTACCAATGATGCCTTGAACGCACAATTTTATGTAATTACTTAAACACTTGGATTTACATAACACTGCTTTAACAAGGCGAGGTTAATATGAAAATACTGACACTTGGAAATGGAATAGGAAGTTCAGTGAGAGAATTAGAATAGTGTGACTGAATAAAAAGAACCTTTTGTAACAGATCACTTTACCTTATAGAAGAGGTGGTTTTAAAGGGCTTCACTGGCAAGAAGAATAAGGCCCTACAAGATGGGACCCCTTAATAGGGGCATAGCGTTCTGAAGGAGGCAGGAATGAAAAGGGAAGGGTAGTGACTCGCCTGCGTTCAGGTAGGTCTCTAACCTCTCGTTCCTTAGTTGAGGCCTTTTAAGACCTCGGTTCAGTGATTATGATGGTTCCTTGTGCAGATGGAGCTAGTGTCGTTCCTCTATGCGTGCATGTCATTTGATGCAGAGTCCTCATATTGTGAGTCAATTTCACATGTTCCTACAGGAGCCACACCTTTCTCTCAACCTGCTTTATTCTGCCTCTGGCCAGAAATTAATCTCCTCACGGCCTTGTGCTCTGAAAAACAAAGGGCTTCCAACAATCACATATTCAAAGAAAGAAAGTGGGAGAAATATACAGAGTGCAGTTAACAGATTTAAGACGGGGGGTGGGGGATGGGGCAATATTCCTTTCGCCCTTCCTTGTCAGGCAGTACTAAGCAATGCATAGTATTCTTACTTCTGAGTTTTAAATTAAGCTTTTGGTAGCTTAGTACTTGGGAAGATGGAGCAGCTCCCAGCCCAAGTTAACATATTGCACTTTTACTCAGGTGCGAATGTGTACCAATCCAAGGATTCAGCTGACAGATGTTTTACGTTACACTAATATCCTCTTTAATGGCACTCATGTATTCTTCCTAACCTAAATTTCTCTGTGTCATGTGAGATATCTGAAAAAAAATTCTTGGTAAAGAATTCAATATTTTACGTTAATCGCAGAGTAAAGAAAAGGTTTTAAACTTAGATTACTGTTACTTTAAAACAGGCACAGTTACAAATATAAGAAAGTTACTGTAAATATTAAACACTAATTGCAAGTGATTTCCTTTAGGTAAATCTTAAAATAAGCATGCACTTAACTTTTAGCAGTCATTTTTACAGTTAAGGACATGCAATTAGTTTGCCTTGATGAGACATTACAATGAAGTATACATGGTCGTCGGTTAGGTGTTGCCATCTTACTTTAGTCGAGGGTATAGTGCCTATGGTTGCCTTTGGAGATGTAGCTAAGTACAACGAAGGACAGACAAATATGTAAAGGACACGGACTTTTCGAGTTATGGACTCGGGATTTTAATTACAAGAGCATAATAAAGAAAGCAGATGACAGATTCCACAATGAGTAATGACAGTTATAGAAGAATGATGATTAGTATGCCGAAATTATACTCTTTAGCCCATGAAAGGGCTTAAATTCATTCCCTAGCCCAAGGGACATCAGTGCAGTCAAAGGACACGACTCCTCTGGCAGGATTATCTGCCAGTGTTTATGATAACGGCACTGTCAAGTTGGCACTTATATGATAGTACCTAATGGTTTTGGCATATATGATTTTAAAGTGTATCATGCTTTTATAGGCATATAATAAGAGGGTAGTCCTAAGACTCATGAATTTGGAACGCCTGTCAATTGCACTCTGCATTAGCAGAGTGGGAAGTAAAGTAAAATTTGCACCTTGGTAAGGTGTAAAATGACGGCGAAGGATATTCAAAGGGAGAAAAAAACAAAGAAAAATGTTGAAAGAAAAGAATAAATTACAGGATTGTAAGGCAAAGAAATAGTCGAAGATTCGGGCATCTTCTTCCTGGATAGAGGTGCCAAAGAACTTCGCACAATAAAAGGGTGGCACTGTGCCAGATTGGCACTGGTGCCAGGAGAGCTCAGCGTCTCCCTTTTTATGCTACCTAAGTCATTTATTCACAACATTTTCTGCCATAGACCTTTTTTACATTCATTTTAATGGTAGGGTTATTGGTCGAACTGAGCTTGAGGAGGACATTGGAGTGTCAGCTTCTCTGGCGGGTGAAGCAGGGGCATCCATTACAGGCTCTATCCCAAGTTGTCGCAGTTCCACGAGTTCATCGGCCATTTGAGACATGGCAGAATCCTTACTCATGGTCGTGTTTGCAGTGGACTGGGAAAGAGAGGAAGAGGTCGTGGTGGACGAGATAGGCTCGCATGTTACCAATACCAGCTCAGGCACGGGTTGCTAGGCCACACCTTCGGGTGAGCTTCTGCTGTAGTTGGAAGAATCCGTCACTCTTACCGGCACTGGTAACGGAGCCAAGACGGAAGAAGAGAGGGGATTTGGATTGGGATCTCTTGAATGGGGATCGGGGCGTACTCTGACACTGACACTAAGGCAGGATCAGGAACTGGTATTGTATGGGGAATTTGCTCGTCTTTCAGGACGGACAGAGCTTGGTACTGCTCAGTGCACTCAGGCGGCACTGGCAGAGATTGTGAATCAATTTGGGATCTCCTGGAGGGAGGTCTAGTTGGTTTTCTTGGCACTGGCACTGGGGCAAGGCCGGGCACTGGAATGCAATCTGAAATCGACTTTGATGGAGGTGGCCACTGCACATTGTAATCAGGTGGTATTGGCAGTGGAATGAATGCAGGTGTTTGAGGCTCACTTATGCCTAAAGAATAATTTGAGGGCTTTGGGCACCTGGATGGCTGTAATTTAAATGAGGACTGGAAGTCCTGTCCTGGGAGGATGTCATAACCTTCAGGAATATAGCTTGCTACTGCAAGGTAGCAGATTTTGGATCTATGAGGTCTTGTGACTCTCAACTGAACAGTAGGGAGTATCATTCTAAATTGATTGCTATCATGAATTCTGATGAGTTTGCATTGGTTAATGTTAGCTCCATAGGGAACTTTGTCCTCCGTTATGAGGGAAATTTGCACACCGGAGTCATCAAATGCCTTGACCTGGCATGTGGGGTAGCTCCCTCAAGTAAGTGCACATATATAGAACCCTCGGCTGGGTGTCCTAAGGACTTTGGATTTGTAACTGCCAAAACAGTGGCGTGAGTACTTGATTTTTTATTAGGGCATTTTTCCCATGTGGGTGAGTGGCCATAAACTTTGCAAGCTCTAGCTGTAATCTCTTCGTGTCACTGCCCCTTAGCAGGGTGCAGGCTTGTTATTTGGTACCCCAGGAGTCTGGGGGACTTGTTGTGAGGGATTCCTGGGAGGGGGGTTTGAAAGGCGCCATGTTCGGTACCTGGGGCTTGTTTTGTCACTGCTCTGTGGTATGTCAGGCTTTCTTGTAGTACCCATATGCAATGGGCTTCTGTGAGTGCCTGTTTGGCCAATATATTTCTTGTCACAACTTTTACAAGGAATGGAATAAAGGCAGCAGGTCGATGAAAATGGTGAGTTCTTTATAAGCAAATTACATACCGTATTTGAACTTTTCAAAACTAACTTTACATCAAAATGTCTAAGTAACTTAGGTAATCCATAAAAATGCACGTGGTAAAGTAAAACCAACATATTATGGCATGAAAAAGGATCTCTAACCCTATTTGAATAAAAAGTATCCTTGGCCGTCTTTAATGCCTTGTCTATAAAAATCTCTGGGTACTGAAGTTTTGCACCAATGTCACATATTTTGCCTATCTCTTCATCTAAAATCTCAGGACTGCAAATTCTTAAGGCTCTCAAGAACATCGAAGAAAAAATAGATAGTTTTACTTTACTATGGTATTCTGAGTAATAATGAACATAGGAGCATATATTTGTAAGCTTGCGATATATGTTGAATTTAAAACTACAGATGTGTCTATAGACTTGTACGTCTATAAATGGTAAACATTGACTCTCTTTCCTGTTCAACAGTAAATTTAATTGAGGGAACCAGATCATTCAGTTTATCTAAAAAATCTCAAATGTTTCCATTTACGGGTCAAACACAAAAAAATATCCACATATCGATACCATATAGTACCAGTCGGTAAAATACTGGGTAACATTCTCACTTCAAAAAAACTCCATGTAAAGATTACTAAGTACCGGAGAAAGTAACATTTGTAATCTTTACATGGAGTTTTTTGAAGTTAGAATGTTACCCAGTATTTTACCGACTGGTAGTGTATAGTATCGATATGCGGATGATATTTTTTGTAAATGGAAACATTTTAAGAATTTTTAGATAAACTGAATGATCTGCTTCCCTCAATTATATATATATATATATATATATATATATATATATATATATATATATATATATATAATATATATATATATATATATATATATATATATATATATATATATATATATATATATATATATATATATATATATATATATGTGTGTGTGTGTGTGTGTGTGTGTGTGTGTGTGTGTGTGTAGAATCTACTGGTCATTTTTGCCAGGCACATGTATTTCTAATAGCCACAATGTCTTCTTAACTCCTCAAATTCTTCGCACTTTTTTGGATATGCTTGTAACTATGAAGCCGTAAGATCCAGACGCAAGAAACTGAAGAGACTGTGATGGCCGTTCATGGGACACGAACCCGCGTCACCATAACCGCAAGGAGGTCCTGTTGCCCACCTGATCACGAGAAGGATAAAAGTCTATTACCTCCCGTACATACATCTACCTGTCGTTTTCAGATATATGTATTAGAACTGGAATAGACCCATCCTCACCATCGTAGCCAAGTGGGCAACCGTTTTGATTGCTTTTTAGGCTAAAATATAAATGTAGAATCTACTGGTCACTTTTACCAGACACATATGTAATTCTAATAGCCACAATGCCTTCTTAACTTCTCGAATTTTTCACGCTTTTTGGATATGCTTGTAACTACGAAGCTGTAAGATCCGAACATAAGAAATTGAAGAGACTGTGATGGCCGGTCCCGGGAAACGAACCCGTGTCACCATAACAACAAGGAGGTCCCATTGCCGACCTGACCATGAGAAGGATAAAAGTCTATTACCTCTCATACATTTGATTGCCCACTTGGCTACGATGGTGAGGATGGGTCTATTCCAGCTCTAATACATATATCTGAAAACAACAGGTATATGCATGTACAAGAGGTAACAGACTTTTATCCTTCTTGTGGTCAGGTCGGCAACGGGACCTCCTTGTGGTTTTGGTGACGCATGTTTGTTTCCTGTGACCAGCCATCAGTGTCTCTTCAATTTCTTGTGTTTGGATCTTCCGGCTTCGTAGTTACAGCATATCCAAAAAAAGCGCAAAGAATTCTAAAAATTAAGAGGGCATTGTGGCTATTAGAATTATATATATATATATTATATATATATATATATATATATATATATATATATATATATATATATATATATATATATATATATATATATATATATATATATATATATATATATATATATATATATATATATATATATATATATATATATATATATATATATATATATATATATATATATATTTCAGAAAATATGGCCGCTACAATCTTATAAGATATATGGTGTGATGAAAGAATTTTCGGTGCGAGATGGTACTGACCGAGCCGTCAGTTGCAAACTCTTTGTATTCAGCAAATACTTTGATTCCTCAGCTCTCTGCGCGAGAAGCTCAGCAATATTGGCGATCAGGTGATCTCCGGAGCGTTATGTATATTCGTGAGTACGTGGGTTACTTTGATCTAGATTATGCCAAAATCTGCCCTAAAAGTGAGTTTGATCGTTCATTAACGTGATAGAACTGCAGTTGTCCAGTCATAGCTTTGGAGTGGTTCCAGGCTTTGAAAATCGGCAGATAAGGTAGAGTCTCAAATCTCTGTTTTTATGGGAGAAAATTGAACTTGTGATTTTTACCATGACTTTCTGATCATTATGAACTTTTGAACTGGTGTGGGAGATTTAATATGGATATTCATACCTCTTTTATATTATTATTTTGTTATGTTACGTTTGCCATATCTTGGCTATGCATTTTACACTTTCCATTATTGTGTTTTGTATTTCATATATTTTTGGGAGTTTTCTATCATGTTTAATTCTTTCGACAGATGTCTGTGGACTTGTTGGAATAACATGTGGATTTGTGGTAGACTGTTTTTTTGACATGACTTTTAGCTATTGATTTGCGTGTATGTGTGATTTTGGGGATTTCCAGGCTATTAGCCATAATGAGACTTCTTTAATCAGAAGTGCTTTGCAGTTTAGAGTTTAGTTATCTGGCTCGATAATTCATTTATTATGCATTTTAATCTTTACTTTGTTTTATTCATTTCTTGTTGGGTTATTTGAATAATAAACCTACTTTTTGTAAGAACGATTGTGTTTCTTTAAATAGTCCATTTAATTACTTGCGAGAATGAGAGAGGTCGGGTGGATGAGCTTCGGAAAACGATGAGAGAGAGGGATTCGCGAGAGAGAGAGAGAGAGAGAGAGTCGATACACGGTGAGAGAGAGAGGGGAAAAAAATGCGAGTGTGATCATGGGTTGAACCTTTTCATGTCTTTTTCCTGAAGTAGATCGCGAAGATTACGCTACGTACACTTCTAAAACAAGTGTTGATCTGTTCCCTGTAACAATATATATATATATATATATATATATATATATATATATATATTATATATATATATATATATATATATATATATATATATATATATATATATATATATATATATATATATATATATATATATATATATATATATATATATATATATATATATATATATATATATATATATATATATATATATATATATATATATATATATACATATATATATACATATATATATATATACATATATATATATATATATATATATATATATATATATATAGATATATATATATATATATATATATATATATATATATATATATATATATATATATATATATATATATATATATATATATATATATATATATATATATATATATATTATATATATATATATATATATATATATATATATATATATATATATATATATATATATATATATATATATATATATATATATATATATATATATATATATATATATATATACATATACATATATACGTATATATATATATATATATATATATATATATATATATATATATATATATACATATATATATATATATATATATATATATATATATATATATATATATATATATATATATATATATATATATATATATATATATATATATATATATATATATATTTATATATATATATATATATATATATATATATATATATATATGTATATATATATATATATATATGTATATATATATATATATATATATATATATATATATATATATATATATATATATATATATATATATATATATATATATATATATATATATATATATATATATATATATATATATATATATATATATATATATATATATATATATATATATATATATATATATATATATATATATATATATATATGTATATATATATATATATATATATATATATATATATATATATATATATATATATATATATATATATATATATATATATATATATATATATTATATATATATATATATATATATATATATATATATATATATATATATATATATATATATACATATACATGAGAGTGTTTTTGTGGGGTCAAAGCATCTATCAAAGGAAATGGAAGGTTATCAAGACGAACGGAGAACTTCCATTCTATTTCCTGTCTAGAATAGAAAACGTAAAAAATATATATATATATTTCGTCCCAGACAAATCTGGAGATTCCATTTCCTTTTGAAATTGAAGGAAACTCCACTGAAATCGCTGGAAAATTCACTTACTTCCTTCTACTAAAGTTAAAACCACTTCTTATGCAAAGTAGAGAGAGAGAGAGAGAGAGAGAGAGAGAGAGAATCGTGAAAAAATACCTTATGTTCAATATTTCCAATTGAATGCATGTCACTTATCACAGCTATGTAAGATTAGGTTTACAACATCGATAGCAATCAGCACGTATGGATTCTTCTTATTTTACATTTATTGTTTAGTCAGTCGATCAGTCTACAAGCACATAAGATTTGACAGCTTAACCTCAATAACTTAGAACAGGTTTTGGTAAATTATGTACATTTCACGACCAGCAACGTCATGTTCATGAAAAAAAAATATATATATGCTCGTGTTGATGATACATACTGATCGATCGTCTCTAAAATTATTCACAATTATCAGAGGTGTTTTTCTAGTAATTGCTGCCAAAGTGAGCTGACGATTAATCCACACGGCTGTAAAAGGCAGGCATTGTAGAAGAGGAACCAGATATATAGAAGTGCTTACACATGGGCAGGCACAACTGCAACCCCTTATCGCTCTCTCCAGCAGTGAATGGAAACCTTGAATCCGTCTCGCCAACAGGCCCGAGGTGATGAACACATACGCAGGCAGCATTGCCTGGAAATAGTACTCATCAAGGGAGTGTTTATTCAACTGTTTATTTATTCGCATTGGTAGTTTTCTCAGATTTAAAATAGTAGAACACACATGACTGGTTCACCATTATAAACTAGCGTCACAGTAACTTTGGTCTGTGGCAAACAAGTAAGATATTATTACGTTCATTGTTTATGATGGAATGTTATTGTGATTACCTAGATGAAATTAATTTTTTATGAGACCCTACGTAACTTATTTTTTTAAAAAATCTTTAGGCGTGTTTATTCTGAGAAAGGATTAACATCCCATTACCAAAGAAGACAGGTTTACTGCTCTCTCTCTCTCTCTCTCTCTCTCTCTCTCTCTCTCTCTCTCTCTCTCTCTGTGTGCTTCTGTCTTTACGTACGTCTTTCGCCTGTCTGTCTGTTTGCACCAAGATATTGTTGCAATATGAATATTATTGACAATAATAGTTATGTTTCTCTGCGTTTCTCGGCTTTTATTGCAAAAGTCATCGGCTATTATTGTTTTCTTGCGCATTCGCCTGTATCTCGAGTACATACGTATGTGAGGCGGTCTCTTGTTTAAGAAGAAACAGGAGAATGAATAATACCTGTAAAGTGGATTCTGAGTCAGTCTACAGAGGGAAGCCATTACTGCTTTTACGAGGAGAAGCTACTTTGCATAAGCAATCACTTACTAATATCACCTCTAGGTTTCTTGCCTTTTCCTTCTATAAAAAAGCCTCCTTTAATTGTATTCCCTTTATATATATATATATATATATAATATATATATATATATATATATATATATATATATATATATATATATATATATATATATATATATATATATATATATATATATATATATATATATATATATATATATATATATATATATGTATATATGTAATATGTATATATGTATATATAATATATGTATATATATATATATATATATATATATATATATATATATATATATATATATATATATATATATATATATATATATATATATATATATATTATATATATATATATATATATATATATATATATATATATATATATATATATATATATATATATATATATATATATATATATTTCAATCTGTGCAGACATCCATGTCTTCTCATTAGTTTGCTCAACACCCTTCTAAAACAATGAAGAACCGTCGAACTTGATTTGAAATACTTTTCTTGAGCATATTCCCATTAGTGAATGACGTGGTTATAAACTACTTTTTTTTTTATCATTTTAAGATCACGACGGGGTTAAAATTGGTTACTGTATGCATCATCTTCAAGATTTTTCTTATTTATACTTGGAAATGAAACTGAGATTGAATGAAGCAAAATATAAATCGTGATAGACCTTATACATACTAAATAAACTTATTGTTGCATTCCAGTTATCATCTGTGATTAAAACAAGTTGGGATTAAACAAGAACAAGTTGACTGACTCTTAAGCAAATTACTTCCCCCGTGGAATAAACGAAATTATCTTTCTTAAATGTATTTAACTGAGAATCTATGAGAATCCCAAGTAATTGCAAAACACATACCCTTCACAACCACAATTTAATATAGGGCGTATCAGAATCTGTTTGTCCCCCAAATGCTCCAACTGTGTTTACTCCTGTACCATATAGAAGATTATCTTCAGGCATATAAAAATTAAATAAATATTTCATGAGAATGATGTAGAGGAAGGTATCAGTTTGGAATCAAAGTGTGTTAATTCTGTGTTGAATAAACCTTTGGTTAAAAAATCTGGGATACATAACAACAAAAAAGTTAAATAAGTATTTGAAGATGAAGTTTATAGACCAGCCGCAACTCACCATACTTAACTATTGAAAAAGTCATTCCCATTTTTCCTCCTAGTTTTACTGTAGGGGTTGAGTGTGTGCGTGCTCGTGAGACACAGGTACTGAGATGCTCCATCATCGATACCCAATTCTAATTAGATTTTCCTTTCATTAAGTTAATGTTAACCCTCTGACATTCAAGGGCCTTAGAGAAACTCTAAAGATTCAGTCATTTTCGTTCTTTGTTTTTTTTTAAGAAAGCTTAATGGGGTTTGAATGGACTATAAAGGTCACTGGCTAATATTATGATGCAATTTTGTTTCTGGCTTTACCGCTGAGAGAGAGAGAGAGAGAGAGAGAGAGAGAGAGAGAGAGAGAGAGAGAGAGAGAGAGAGAGAGAGTGTGAATCCGCAAATTAACATTTCCTGCTCTCAGCATGTAAGTTTAACATTTACTTGGACATTTATTTATTTCTCTTATTATTTTAGCGTTATTTCAACCGATGATA